>BRDA01004408.1:0-21185 GCA_036984385.1 Crenuchus spilurus | reverse complement strand
CGTAAGGACCGCATCTGTCTTTTCAGGATTTAACATGTTGTGACTTTTCACCTTCACCCGTCTGAAACTAAACTTCACCAAAACCCCGTTCACAGCTGTATTGGCCGCAAAAGGAGGCCCTACACCTACTAATAAATTATTGTGGTCTAAAACCAGGTGTTTCAGTTTCATTGTCTAACCCATGTATATAATGTCCATTATGGCATCAATGGCCCCTAGAGCATCGCTGTTATGCCATTTGGGAAGCACGCAATGTACAAGAAGTCCATTCTCAGTACACCTTCACTACAGTGGCTCTAGAACATCCCACAAAGTTAGCAGTTTCTGAGATGCCTCCACCCTTCACCCAGAACCCTAATATCATGCCCTTTTGGACATCAGTGAAATCACATCCTTTTGGACCTTGACAACTGTTTTGCACACTGTTTTGCACTCTGTTACAACTGACTAGTGTGCTCAATTTTCTGTTCCTGCAGAAAACTCTGTCACATGACACTTGCCCCAAAACCACTTCAAATCAAAGTCTGCCCACTTCCACTTTTCAGTGTTGTACAATTTAGGACTTTTCTGTCTACGCCAGGAATGCTAATGATATTAAAAGCCCTGATGAGTAATGTTTATGTATTGCTCATAATTGTGTTCATATTAAATCAGTGTACATTATGTAATATTAGTCTAAATACTTGGTGCCTTGAAAAGACAAAGTCTGCTGATATTTTGCATTAGGTAATAGCTTGTAAAATGCACTGCTTCTGATTTGCCTTACATATCAATAGTGACTTTGACCTCTGGCTGTGTGATCTATTACAAGCACTTAACAGTTTTACTGTGTGTGACAGCTCCTGGTACAGCTCCAGTTCAGGTCATTTGAAAGAGAGCCATTATTATGGTTTGGACTCAAATTCATTGTCTTGCTAGTAATTAATGATGTCACTCCTGTTCATATGTTTTATCTGTAAAGCATGCGTGTGCATTGAGGCTTAAAAGTGTTTAGTGTTGAGACTAAAAGCCGAGTCCTTGTAGAGAAGTGCTGCCAATAGTACAGGAGATGTGGGACTGTGTTCTCTGGAAGGATGTTGCTCCAACCACATGAATAACCACTTTTTATAGGTGACTCTGTAAGTACACACTGCCGTGTCAAACAACCAGTTTTAGTGTATACGACAAGTGCTGGTATGATTCCACTTCAGGGCTTTTGAAAGACTTTGAAGATCTTATTTATGGTTGGAGTCAAACACGTATGAATGGTTCTAATCAATGTTGTCACTGTCGTGTATGTGCTTAACAGAATTCCCAAACCGACGAAAATTTTCATCATGAAAGCAGGCTCTCTTCCCCCGTGCTGGAATATGAGCCATTAACACCTTGCTCCTCTGGTGCTTGTTATGCAAAATAAGTGTGTCTTCACACACTGTCTCTCACACAGACTCTCAGTCAGAGTTTTACTGAGTATAAATCCTCTTTCCACAAAGGTTGAAGGAAAAAAATATTTACATAATTATAGAGCAGGAATCATGCATGGTTTTGTGTACAAGGACATTTTTCCTGTTATGCATACTAGCTGGCCCGGATCCCGGGGGGGGCACACGCCCCCCCCTTTTCATAAAAAAAAAAAAAAAAGAAAGCAATGAAAGAAAGGTGGGAAAAACCTGCATTACACTAACCACACTCCCATCCATAACCCACATCCCCCACCCCCCTTTCAAAAATCCTGGATCCGGGCCTGACTAGTGCATCGCCAAAAAATCCATTTGTGTTCATAATTTAATTTAAAAAGTTAAACTGTCATATATTTTATATTATTTCTGGCACGCAGAGGAACTTGACCTCCACAAACACACATATGCACACACAATAGTGAGCACAGTGAGCACAAATGCCAGGAGTGATGGGCAGCTCTATTCACAGAACCTGGGGAGCAGTTGGGATTAGGTGCCTTGCTCAATTGCACTTCAGTCATAAATATGATTGAACCAGTGACTTTCTGAGACTCGCTGTCACAAGACTGGGTCCCTAACTACAAGCTCACAGCTGCCCACTGAAAATCAGTAAGCAGTACTCAAATAAATGACTATTCAAACAGTATCAACATTAAAACAAAAATACCTGAAATATATTTTTTTTACCCTTTAGGAATGTAAAATAAATGATCATTTACATTTTTTAAATTAAGAGATGATTTTTTTTACATTATTCTAATTACTGGAGACTCACTAATATAGAATCCAAAGTATAGTTAAATATTACAACTCAAGTGACCTTTTTCAGCTTGGTTGTGGTGAGTAATGCAGACGAAAGCAGAGTGAGAGAAACAGGGAAGTTGAATGGATGCTTACATGCACACACGCCCACACCCAGCTCAGCAGACACAAACACCAGCAAGCATAGACCACAGAGCCAATTAAGAGGAAGGAAGGAGAGGGGAAAATGGCAGAGACCCTTCTGTTTCTGCTCCACTGAATTATTGACAGTAATCATCCAGGCCTTTAATGGCTGGGCCAGAGCAGAATTCATTTGGGTGGGGGGGGGAGATAAATAATGCATCATGGGTAAGGGCAGATCTGTGTGAGTGGGTGTGTGTGTGTGTGTGCATGAGGTCCCTCTCCTCCAGCTGCCTCTGCATAATGAGAATGGGCGGGGCTTGGAAAATGTGCGGCTCAGAGCAGTGGGCCAGTGGGACATGAGAGAGAGATATAGGGGTAGAGGGGCCAGAAAAAGAGAGGGAGGGGAGAGGGAGAGATGGGAGGGGGACAGTGTGTAGAGAGGGGGAGAGAGAGAGAGAGAGAGAGAGAGAGAGAGAGAGGGGAATAGACAGTGGGGAGAGATAGTGAGGGAGGGTGGGAGGGATGCTGCCCAAAGCTGGATGATAAGGTGCAACAGGGCGAGGCAGTGGAGTCTAGTGGAGATCCAAACATGTGGATGGACAAAAGCACTGTCCAGCGATGAGCACTATGCTGAGCCCAAAGATTAGACAAACGAGGAGAGGTAAGCACTGCACTGCCTCTCTCTCTCTCTCTCCCTCTCCCTCTCTCTCTCTGCTTCTCTTTATCCACCCGCATCCCCAGCAGCAGCCTCTGCACTACCTCACTGCTCTCATCTTACACTGCTTCTGCTCTTATGTCTTAAAACAGAAAAGATATGATAGATACAGTGGTCCTGCATGGCTGTCTTGCTTAGAAACCTATTTTGTTGATTACTGAGGTTATATTGGCATAAATGGTGTCCGACTACGTGTCAGATCTTTCATTTGCTTCATTGAGGAAGTAGAGTTGAACTGTCTCTATGAGCTGATGTGCGTGCAAGACCTATTATGAGTTAACGAGCCTGTAGTTCTCATATATCCTCGTATCAGCACCTCTCTCACCAAAACAAAACAAAACAAGAAGCTGGAAGATCTCTACAGTGCTGTGGACTACTTTTACAATAATATATGTTTGCTAAGTGCTGGCTTATTGTAATCTACAGTGTATCACTTGTGTAACTTAATTGTCTGAGTTTTCTTTAATTATGTTTAGATTCTGTAGAAGTTACTAAATAACAGCCCTGTAGTATTACTATAGTTCTCTAAAGATAAAGGAGTAGAAAGGAAAAGAAAAGCCATGGAAGTATTTTTATTGCACTTTAAACTTTGTATAAAGAATATGTCGTTTCCACTCTATGATCAACTGCAGTTTCAACAGTCTTATATGTGCAATAAATCATAACAGCTGAATGTCAAAGTTAGCTGTTCTAGGACAGTAAAAACCTTCTAATAAAACACACATACTTTACAAATGTGTGGTAATCAATCGAGGCTACATACTGTTAATAATATGAAGATAAAGTGCAATGTGTTGGCCAATATAGACAGAGTACACGGTGGAGTGCTGAGTGTTTAACTCCTGAATGCAGGTTACAGGCGTGGTTGCTTGTCTGCTTCAGCACTAATGCTTTCTGTCTGTAAAAGGCTATTTGTGGATTGATCCGCTGCCTGCTGTGGAACATAATACAGACGAATGGAGCTGAAGCTGCACTGCTTTGCTGCCTCCCTCTGCCTCTGTCACCCTGCATATGGAGTGTGTCGCCTCTGATGAGTGTTTGGGCTTCACCTGCCATGTCAGAGGCTCCACCAAGCACATTTTTAGCATGCTGAGCAGAGTGCCCGGGCCACTCTCATTTGTTCTACAGTGATATGTTTCTATTGGAGCTCCCCCACTCGGTAATACAGATCAGCTGTTAGTGGGTTTTTTCTGCTTCCCTGACTGAAGCATATTTGTTTTAAATGTGTACATTTCTTGCATGAATACAGTTTTACATTTGACATGAAATGTATTCACTTTTGCCACCCGTTGTGTTGATTACAGTGTATTACACAGTCTGTTGCCTGCATGTGGAAATGGTGCACAAATTTGAATCAAGCAAATTTAATGCATGACTTTTTTCAGTGAGAGCTTGTTTGTTCTTAATTGAATACATGTGGTGATATGCAGCGGAGTCATGTATGAGCTGTCATACGCTGCTAATGAGGCATGACCTCAGCCCCATCTGCCAGCAGTGCTCATGACAGCAGGATTTGTGGCTCAGTAAACTATTACGGGAGGGATAGGGCTGTTTTTTAGAAACAGAGCAGAGTCATTTCAACAGTGTGATGACAGGTGTAATCATGATATGTTTTACCACTGAAACAGCCCTGGTGTACTGTGTGTCCAAATGTTTGTAGACACCTCTTCTAATGAATGCTTTCACCTACTATTTGCTGACAAATGCTCACACAGAGCTTGTCTAGTCCCTGTAGAAAAGTACTGCCAATAGAATAAGACTCTCTGGAGCAGATAAACATGAACCTATAGACACTGTGTCTAATGCCAGGTGTGGGCTAGAGAGCATAAAGCCCCCCAACTGTGGAATGACGTGCCCTATAGACTACTTTTGGGATAAGCTGGGGAGTTGGGCAATGATGGGGTGGTCATTATCTAACATCCCGACCTCTTGTCACAGACAGACAAGCCATGTTCAAAAATCTAGTAGAAAGCCTTCCCTCTACAACAAAAGCAGGAAAGCCTCTTTTTAATACCCTTGATTTCAGAATAAATAATGAATGAGCAGGTGTCCATGTAATGTACATAGCTTAGGCCACTTGATCGACTCCCGTAAAGCAACCATGGATCCATGCCATTACAAATTGAGACAATTTGCTGTGTTGAAGCATCTTTGGATGGATTGCGGATCCATCTGTGAACAATTTGTGAACCTATATTTTCCCTGTGGCTATTGCAAGGCAGATCATGACATGAACGGTCTGCTGCTCTGAGCAGACAGATAGACATTTATGTACATGCCTGAGATGAGATTTACTACCCGTCGTGAATGCAGGACCACCTTGAGCGGCTTCTCTCTGCAAATGCTGTGCTTGGAAATAAAAAGTGCATGAGTCACATGCATTTCCCAGCATGGCCATTTCCTAGCCTGGAATTAGGAGGCATTTGATTTGCTTTTGCATTAGCTTGTCCTGCATTAGGGCCAGTGTGGAACCAGAATGAATACAAAGCTCATTCAGAGCTAATGTGGGGTGGATGCCTTGACTCCTGGGAGACAGAAGAACAACAGCAGAGCTTAGCCCAGAGCCATGCAGTATTCATTATCATGCTGTTCCTCATGTCATCCTCAAGGTGTCCTCATGAAATGATGATGAGTTCTTTTCCAAACTTCTTTCCCCCTCCCTACTACTCTCCTAGCTTCTGTAATAGCACTCCCTCTGCCCTCTGGTGGGCTATTTTAGTTTTAGGTGTTTGATCACTGCAGGCAGAGATTAATTACTTCATTAATGCCTGAAATTAAATATTCATGCCATCATATTAAAGACAGTGAGGGTAGAAAGACTGAATTCTAATAGTCCTAAAATGAGTATCAATGAAATATGCATAGACTTAGCTAGATGGCTCTTATATTTAGCTCATCAGGCAATGAGAAGACAAGCAGATAAATGGAAGAACATGTGATCTTGCTTCTCCATTGCAACCAGTAAAACCTTGAGCTAGCAGGCATATTTTGGCCTTAATGTTTACTGCTAATGAAGAGACAACACTGGCCCTGTCCCTGAAGCTTGGTGTTTTAAGGAGTGAGTGATTTTAGGAGTGGTATCCCCCTCCATCCCCTCCCTCCTTGTTTCCCGTGGGCAGAGAGGTCTATGCTAACACTGATGAGGCTTCCATTACCCGAAGTGATTTAATGAGATTCTGGCAGAGTCTTTAGTCCTCCTTTAGACAAATGGACTCAGGGAATGGAATGACCATTATGACCGGAGACCACAAGAAACAACTGTGACTTTGCGAATAAAAAGAGACTTGAGAAGAGATGCACGGAGTCAAGAGTGCGGCAAATTCTGCGGGCGAGAAATGCCTGGAGAAAATGAAACCTGATAGCACTCTCAAATGCTGATGTCCTCAGCCTGCTGCCCCCAGCTGAAGGAGATGGAGAAGATGGGAAAGGGAGAATTGATTTTTTACTCCCTCAAGCCTCACATCAATTCTGCTGCTGTTCCTCTTACATATGAAATATGCCTCTCAAATGATTGTATTATATCCACACTGTGCCATGGTTTGTGGTTACCTGCAGCTTCCACTATAGGTTTGCTGATTCATAGAGCAACATATGAGGTATATGCCATGTTTACTTTCCTTGAAGGAATTTTAACAAATATAAAATGTGTGTGATGTTGCAAGAAATATCAATTTCTGAATATGTGTGGTTGCTTTTCAGAAACCTTGAGTATCAGCCAATTTCAAATAACAAATATTTTTTCTTTCAAAACTACTACACTTTAAAATGTTTCTTTTTTATTGAAGCATTTTATGTAACATGATCATCTAAATTGTCTGTCTGTCCCCAACACTTAATTTTATAAGTAACAGGAAGTGAACCCATTATCCACAGAGAACAATGTTACAGTGGTTCTTGCCAACAAGACAGCATTTAATCTTCTCCTGTAACTCTTCACAAGATGGGAGAATACAGAAAGAGGGATCTTTGACCATTCCTCTTTGCACAACCTCTCTAAATCATCCAGAGTCCTGGGTCTTCTCCTATGCACTCTCCCCACTGGTCTTCTATTGGGTTGAGGTCTGGGGACTGAGATGGCCATGAGAGGAGCTTGATGTTGTGCCTTGTGAACCATTTTTGAGTAGATTTGGCCACATGTTTAAGGTCATTATCTTGCTGAAAGACTCAGTGATGACCCATCTTCAGCTTTCAGGCAGAGGCCACCAGATTCTGATTCAAAATGTCCTGATATTTCACTGATTTTCATATTGCACTTACAGTGTTTGTTGCCAAAATTTTGTTGCCAAAGCTCTATTTTGGTCTTATCTGACCAAAGCACACAGTCCCAGGTAAAATCCCAGTACTGCTTGGCAAACTCCACCCATTTACGCTTATGAGTATAACTCAGAAAAAGCTTTCTCCGTGCCTTGCTCTTGACATGATCTTTGGTTGTCAACCACTCCTGGGGAAGAGGATAATTATCTTGAATTTGTACACAATCTGTCTGACTGTGGATTTGGAGTCCAAATTCTTTAGAGATTTTTGTAACTTTTTTAATGCACACATACTCTTTATCTATTGAATTTAATATTTTGGGGAATATAAATTGGCCATTGCAAAAGTTATGGCACATTAAATTTATATGTTTTATTTTTTGTAGTGTGTTGAGTTCATAAATAAATAGAAAATGTGAGATTAAATCTGTTAAATATTTGTTAAATGTTAAATATAAACATTTTGTAATGTGTTCTGTGTAGAGGTGAATAATTGGATTAGAGGTGTCCAAACTTTTGCATATAACTATAGCTAACAACATGATGAAGCAGTGTGATCTCTCCTATTTCAGTTGTATCCTATCAAAAATGTTCTATATTCTGGTATTGGACCAGTGCATTTCTAGTCCAGTTTTTTTTTATTGGAAGTCTATATATAATAAGATTTCCAATCATTTTATCCCTTTTACAAGTATATTTTGTTTTTCTACAACAACCCTCCCTGAATTTCTTCAAGTATAAGAGTATGAGAACTAAACTTCCACCTAGCATTGCAGAAGTGTAAATGTCAGCATTATGTTTTATATTTTGGAGGATTCACATTAGCAGACACATTTGATTAAGTAGAATTAAATGTGACTGTCATGTCAGCATTTAAAACTCAAAATCCCAGCAATGCAATTGTACTAAACAGGAACCTGCCACTGTGAATCCCATGGGTGGGGCTGCATTAGCAACATATTAATGCTGAACTCATCAGTTGGTCTGGCAAAATGCATGACTGGCATATTTAACATAGCTAGTTAGACAACAAGTTATCTGTACATATTCACTATAAAGACTAAACTGTTGGGACACTCGCTTATTCATCATTTCTTCTTAAATTAACGGCATTAAAAACAAGTTCAAGCTGCTTTTGTTGGCATAACGGTCTCTACTGTCCAGGGAAGGTTTACTACTAGATTTTGGAGAATTGCTGTGATCATTTAATTGTAGACATCGACAAAAGTGGTAGTGAGGCCAAGTTGCATCCCACACTCATCCCAGAAGTACTGGATAGAGGTCTGCTACTCCACAGCTCAACAATCGGGTTCTTTATACCTCTCTAGCCCAGACCTGGCATTAGTCATTGTGCCAATAGGGTGATGTTTATCTGCTCCAGAGAGTCCTGTTCTAATGGCAGTACTTTTCTACAGGGACTACTTCTCTTATGTGGTCAATTGTGCATGCCACAATGTGCAAAAGGTTGGAAACTCCTTCCTTAGGCCATGTGCATTCTGCAGAAATATGCAATATTATCTAGTACTGAGATATTATTTACTTACTGAGAGTTATGTACTTTAAAATAATCTAAAGACATTTCTTTGCAATAGTCAAGTTTTCTGACCATTTATGTCTATGTGTTTATGCTCATGCAGCCAGGTCTAAGAGCATGGTGATGGGAGAGTTGACACGGGGCTCTAGCCGGCCCTCCTCCCCAGGCCTCCAGGAGAGGGCAATGAAGGCTGGGTGGCTGAAGAAACAGCGAAGCATCATGAAGAACTGGCAGATGCGCTGGTTTGTGCTGCGTACTGACCAACTCTACTTTTACAAAGATGAGGAGGAAACCAAACCACAGGTATCTACTAAAGCAGTTGTGTCTGTCTTTCTGTATCTACTATTCAACAGAACCCCTTACATATACTCACAACATGTGCTTAAGTACACTACTCAGGTAAAGGTACTTCGTTCATTTACATTTCTTCCCAAATCAGGGGTATAAAAAAATGATCCTGCTTTTGTTTGAGTGACTGTGTCTACTGTCAAGGGAAGACTTTCACCTACATTTTGTAGTATTGATGTGAGGATTTGATTGCACTCATCAACAAGAGTTAGAGAAGTCAAAATGTTGGATGATCACCACCCCACCTCTTATCTAACACCCCAACTCATCCCAAAAGTGTGATTGAGCACCATAATTCCAGAAAACACAGCTCTACTGCTCCACAGCTCAATGATGGGGGGCTTCATATCCCTCTAGCCCAGGCATGGCATTAGGTTTTTGTGCCAGTAGGTTAATGTTTATCTGCTTCAAAGAGTCCTATTCTATTGTCAGTACTTCTCTACAGGAACTAGACAAGCTGTATGTGCATTTGCCCATCTGTGTCAGCAATGGGTGCAACTAAAAGTAGCTGAATGCATTCATTAGCATTACATTAAAATGTAGTGCATTGGTGTCTGGAATCTGAAGGATTTCATAACTGCAGTCCTTGCCACCTTCCATTTTCCTGAAAATCCACTTCATTCACCAAGTTTCACTTCTAAGTCAGACATCACTACTTTCAGCTAATCAAGGACATCAGATTATACACATCCTGACTTGTGAACATCTTACTAGAAAATCCTGGAAAATGTTGTTTAAACTGTTATTAACAAATCACCCTTAAACAGACTGAAGACACTGATTATGAAGGCTGGCTCTGTTGTAGGAGTCAAGCTTGAGTTGGAGGTGGTAGCAGAACAAAGGACCCTCAACAGACTGCTAGCCATGTTGGACAATACCTCACACCCCCTGTACACAACACTGGAAAAACAGAGAAGCACATTCATTGGCAGACTGTTACAGCTACACTGTGTTAAAGAGCACTATGTCAGAACCATTTTACCAACACCAGTAAGGCTCTACAATGAGTCCACTTACTGTAGAGACAGTACTGATCTCCTGCTGTCTGAACTGTGCTAAGTTAATGTGCTAAATATCTTTTTACATTCTGTTGTATTTTACATCTGTTGTATCTGCCTCGTATGTGAAGGCTTGTGTGCAATGTTATGTCTGGCTGCTGTGACACTGCAGTTTCTTTTGTGAAGAATAAATCTCTAACTATCTCTATCTGTGAAGAGAAGAGAATGAAAAAGAATACATCCAGTGTTCATGTTCTACAAACTGTTTGATATCTGCTAGATTTATATGAGTATGTATTTTACTTTGCTGTTTCAGTTAATGCACTGACCACTTAGTTTGCCTATATGTCTGCTCACTTTCTTTAGCCTGAATCAATATATTGTCCCTCATTGCATTGTTTCCATTGATTCTGAGATAACAGACCATTGTGTTTTTACTGTTCATCTCTCAGAATGATGCACACAGTGTGCTGAGCCTATTGATGAGTAAAGCATGGACCTTGTTTGAAGGGCAAAATTGTATTCTTTACAGTTGTTGTTTAATGCCTCTGCCTAACATGTCTCATTAATTTGTTTGTTCATTCAATCGTTGGGTTATGAGGGTTAGGATCTAACTAGAGTTTAAACATAGCTCTGACTTTTGACAATGCTATGATCATTCATTCCTGTTTATTTATTCATTGATCCTTCGATCCAACATTTGACAAAAGGGACATACATGGATCATATGGTGCTGCATAACTTGGACAGCACGGTGACTTAGTGGTTAGCATATTCGACTCTCAGCACTGAGGTTGTGGGTTTGAGTCCCCAACTGATCAGAGTTTCCATGTTCTCCCTGTGTCTGCGTGGGTTTCTTCCGGGGACTCTGGTTTCCTCCCACAGTCCAAAAACATGGAGATCAGGTGAATTGGCTACTCTAAAATTATCCTTGTGTGTGTATGAATGTGTATGTCTGTGTATGAATGTATGTATGTATGTATGCCAGATATGGTTGGCACTCTGTCCTAGGTGATCCCTAGGCAGACGTCCACCTGGAGGACTGCATCGAGCCCTAGGGCAGGGGTGGCCAACTCCAGTCCTGGAGAGCCGGTGTCCAGCACAGTTTGGTGATCTTTGTGCACTGACACTACAATTAAACCTGCTAATTGCCTGCCGAGTTGAATCAGGTGTGTTTGATCAGGTATATCACCAAACTGTGCAGGAATTCGGCCCTCCAGGACTGGAGTTGGCCACCCCTGCCCTAGGGCTCCAGGTGGACGTCTGCTTATGGTTGAGAGTCCACTGTGCGTGTGACTGGCTGCTGCTTCTCGCCAGAGTGTGTGTATATGAAATGTGCCGATTGTAAAACGTCTTTGGGTGTCAAGAAAAGAGCTATATAAGTGTAACATTAATAATAATAATAATAATAATAATAATAATAATAATAATAACAACAGTCTATACACTCTATGTACTCATTTAGAATCTGAAGGCAGTGGCTTAGCAAAATCAGATGCAGTGGTACTTGAATGTGTCTGAACAATTTAGAGTTTTCTAAATTTCTGCCTAAATGTGTCCTAACACTTCCTCAGATTGTCAGAGAAGTAATAAAAGTAGATAGAAAGAACCAAATCAAACAAATGAAGCAAAAATATTAGCCTTGGTCATTTATTTATTGTGGAAATTGACCCAATATTACATGTCTGTGAGTGGCAAAAGTAGGTGAACTTTTAGCATTAACAGATAATTAGAAGGTAAAATAAAAGAGTCCGGTGTTGTCAATAAATGGGATGAAAATCAGGTGTGAGGGGCTGCCCTGTTTAATTTGAAGAACAGGAATCTAGCAAAGTCTGATCTACACAAGACCTTTGTGGAAATGTAACAAAAAAAAACATTTAAAAAAAAAAAAAAAAAAAACGTAATAAGACTTATTGATGCTCATGAAGCTGGAAAAGGTTAGAAAAACAGTTTAGACTCCACCAGTCCACAGTCAGACAGATTGTGTTCAAATTATGGAAATTCAAGACCATTATTACCCTCCACAGGACTGGTCAACAAGCAAAGATCATGCCAAGAGCAAAGCTTGACATGGTCGACTCACAAAGTTAACTTTGGTTCTTTGTGACCTTGCGGACTATCAGGAGAACACCGAACAGCAGTGTGCATGGCAGGGTTGCAAGAATTAAGCTGCTGCTCTCCAAAAAGAACATTGCTTGCTGTCTGCAGCTCGCTAAAGATCACATGGGCAAGCCAAAAGGCTATTGTAATAAATTGAGTAATATAAGACCAAAATAGATTTTTTTTGTTGTTTAAATGAGAAACATTATGTTTTGGAGAAAGGAGAACACTGCATTTAAGCATAAATGCTCATCCCATCTGTGAAACACGGTGGTGGTAGTATCATATTTTGGGCCTATTTAGCTGTTTCTGGGCCAGGATGACAAATAAATCAACCACAGTTTCATTTCAAATCCACCAATTAAAACAGAGAGCAGTATTCTGAACAGACATGACATCAGTGCTGCTATATATATGTCTGACTACACGCGGTAGCACCACAGTTGCTAATTTAGTGAATTGTCACTATATTTAGTGAGTTTTCAGACCCCTCTAGCAACTTCAAAAATAAAATAAAAATTTAAAAAACGACTAGGACAAATCTAGTGACTTTTCCTGGTGTTATTGGAGACCTTTGGAGACTTCACATGAAAGCACCAATCGTTCTGCCCCATCCCCCATCCCAAATCACTGACAGGCGGTTCATCATAGTATCATTGTAGCCTCCCTGCTTTACTTGTTGGAGTTTTGCTTATTAGATACAATTAATTCTGTGATTCAACCAGTCAGAACATGGAGAGGCGTGGCCATGATATCTTTGAATCTGGTGCTAAACTGTCATTGCTAGTATGAAGGCCAGCAGGAGAACTAGCCGTCCACTGGAAGAGCAACATGCAAAAAGTGTTAAGTGAAGCTGTAACAACAAGCTCACATATTGTTCTCCCATATTATAAACTGCACCACAAAGCTTCCAAAGTTTGCTCAGTTTAGCAAGCTAGATACTGACTATTACATTGAAATGAACAGTAACATGCTAGCTAGCTAACCTAACTAGTCTAGCAAACTGCCTCTACTCTCATGACACTTTAATGTTAAGCCACCATGGCATTAGCTATGGCTGAAACACTGTTCCATGCTGGCATGTCTAATATTTTTGTCTCATTTGTTTGATTTGGTTCTCTTTATCTAATTTTAGGACTTGTGTGACAATATGATGAACGTTTAGGTAAAAATGTAATATAATAGAAAATTCTGAAGGGTTCAAGCACCACTGTCAGTTTAAATATCCCGCACTCTCTGGACATTGCTCTTGTCATTCTGTCATGTTTCTTTTTTCTTTCCATTTGTTAAAGGGCAGGTTCATGTGTATTTATGGGACACAGCATGCTAAGAGACTCTTGACACTCCAAAGAACAGATGTAAAGCTTTATGTTAATGATGTACTTTTGAATGCAGGGGGCGGGTCACTATGTCTCCCTCTACTTTCCCTGAGCAGGCGCTGCAGCCACACACTATTGGCCTGACAAGCCAATTTGGTAACAGGCTGCCCTTCTGCCCTGCAGCGACATAAGTCACTGTGTTTAGCTGATGCAGAGCTTCTGACCTTTGACCCGCAGAAGAAAAATGCTGCAGGCTGAGGGATGAGGCAGCATGTCTCCATCTCTGTGAACTGACCTGATGCATCCACCTCATCCATCTCCAAGCTTTTACTGCTCTGCAATAGAGCCTCGAAATGCATGCAATACTTGTGTGAGCCAACTCCTTCTAGCCTCTAGCCAATATGGTCAACAGTTAAATGGATGAATTAGTATTTTAGCCTTATCAGTGCATACCTGCAGAAATTTCATTTAGCTACAGCTGCATAGCAGAGGAGCAATTTGGTCTAGTAAGCAGATTCTGCAGAACGGCTCTATAGCCATTGGGGCAGCTATGTAAAGGCTTCAATTCTGAGGATGAGTTCAGAGCTGGAGGTGCATAATTTATAACGTGAAAGTGGTTTAGTCTAATTGTGCATGACTCAGCAATGCTGATTACAGCGTAAAATAGAGCATTGCATATAACAGGGTGGGCCGCGCTCCTACTGCCTTTTATCAGCCGCTTATGCCCGGAGGGTAACTCATTTAGTAATTACCAGCAAAAATCAATTTTCCATTTACAATGTCTTGATGGTGAACTAATCTGTAATAATACTCAGAGAATAACTATTAATTCCACAAATAATTAAATAGATAAAACTACATTTCAAAGAGGGTGGTGCCAATGTACCCGATTTGACCCCTTCTAATGAATGCATTCAGCTACCATTGCTGACACAGTTGTGTAAGTGCACACCAACACCGGTGCTCTGCATGCAGGTACCTCACACGCGTAACCACCCACCAGCAAATATTTCTAAATAACGGCCTTATCTCTAACTAGATTTTAAGTTTGTTTCCATGGGGTGCTTTTTTTAAAGTACATTTTTGCCAATATTCTCCCTTTCCCAATGTGGTAATCACCAATTAACCCAACTCATTAATGGCTCTTCCCCATCACTTTGCACTGTCCTTGACTCTAGGAGGGTGAAGACATACACATGCCTCCTCCATTGCGTGTGATACCGCCACCACCTCTTTTCGAACTACCGCTTGCTACACCGTCCCTGGGGAACTAACGCGCTCAGAGGAAAGTGCAGGTTCTCTAGTTTCAAATGGACCAATCAGTAGATGCCTGAGCCAGCGGACCTTGCAACATGAAAGTAATAGGGAGAGTGAGAGCACCATCTACCCACCCAGACAGAGCACTGCCAATTTTTGCTCTTGGGCCCCGGCTGTTGATGCAAACAGCATGACTGGGATTCAAACTCATGTCACATTGTGCCCCCTGAAGACGTGTGGTGCCCCAAGCGCAGCGCGTGATCTGCGTATGCGGAGTGCAGACACAGCTTGTCTAGTACCTCTAGAGAAATACTCTCTGGAATAGATAAACTTGAACTTTCGGCGCTATACCTAATGCCAAGTGTGGGATTGAGGGGTATAAAGCCCCCCAGCATTGAATTGTGTTTTCTGGAATGATGGTGCTCCATTTACTACTTTAAGGATGAGTTGGGAATGAGGTGGGGTGGTGAACATCCAACATCCTGACCTCACTAATGCTCTTGTCACAGAGTACAATCAAATTCTCACAAAAATGCTCCAAAAACCTTTAGAAAGCCTTCGCTAGACAGTATGTCAGTTACTCCAACAAAAGCAGGATCAACTTTTTAATATCCTCAGTTTCAGAAGAAACAATGAATGAGCAGGTTTCTCAACACGTTTGTTCATATAGTGTAGATATTCTCTTTGCACTGATTCACAGATTCTCATTCTCTCTTTTTTATAGGGGTGTATCCCTCTACATGGCTGCCAAGTCAATGAGCTGACCGCCAACCCAGACGAGCCTGGACGTCATCTTTTTGAGATAGTTCCAGGTGAGTGAGAATGAAACAGTTTAGAAGCTGTCTGTGCTGATTGTCCTCTAGGTCACCTTTCATATAAGCAAGGAGGATTTGGGGAAACAAGCTCACAGTCAGGGCAATGTGCTGAAAAGAGCCTGGATATTGTAGCAGATGATAGACTGTTTCCTCATTACTGCTGCTATTCACTAGAGGGCACATGGTTTCCTCTGGCAAGAGCTGGAAATCTGAAGGACATTTGTGGCTGTAGCAACTTCTCCCTAGTAACACTGACAGTTATTACCTACATATGTTGTCAGACAGTCAAAATATTACTGCACTTTTATTATTAAAAGTAAGACCCTGAACCCTTATCTAGATCTGAAATTGAATTTTGTTGGTTCATATGTTTTCAGAGCTACAATTTTGAAGATTATACAGTGACATATAAAAATATAATACAGAGTGAGCAGTAAACAGTCATTGATTTCCAGCAGATATAAATTGCATCAACTCATATAGTTTTAGTATCACACACACTCAATGTGCATATTCCAATAAGTTTTTTATTTTATTTTATTACTATTTGAAATTAATGTGTTTTTGTGCTCACCATGTATTTAATTTCATTTGAAAGGTAAACTGTTGTGTTTTATATTCATTACCATTCATACATTGTGTTAAGTGAAGTATTTCAAGTCTTTTTATTGTGTTACTGTTGTAATATTTTCTTTCAGGTTTGTATAAATTTACTGCACAAACAGTATCAACATTAAAACATAAAAACAGAAAGTTGTCACTTTATGTGTAATGAATATAAAATATATGACAGTTTAGTTTTCCAATTAAATTATGAGCACAAACTTTTGAACTTTTTTATGATATACATTTTTTTTTTACTTGCTGTGGTAAATTAATCATATTAATCCTATTATTAAGATGTTATGTTAATCACATCAAGCTAGATCATATTTTACATGAAAATGTGACTGTTTAACATAAATCAGTTTAACAACAGACTAAAAAGTAAATGTATACTACATCCCATATTATGTGCAGTCTGTTGTCATGTAGGACGACTAATTTTATGTAAAATAATAAAAAAATTCTGATTTGATTGTTGATACAAGGATTGTAAATGAAATGTAATATAGACATTTCATATTGGTGCTGTTCTGTAGTATTTTTCATGGAAATGAGTGGATTACATGAGTGGTTGACTAAAAAAAAATTATGTTTAGACAATTTACCACTTGTAGTTAGTCAGCAAACATGTTTAATTTTAAAGATGTAGAGTTTTGCATTCATAATAAGCCAGTTTTCTAGGACTAATTAGCAAATGTTGCTAACAAGCAATATAACTCACTAATCACCTTAATAGCCCAGTCAATCCTCCTAAAATACATCACCAAAACTCTCAAACCACTCAAATGTTTATAAATATGAACGTGATGTATATATCTTAATTAAACAAATTGAGTGCACTACGTTTTCATAGTACATGACTGAATTTGCTGTATTGTCATCTGTTTAGGTGACCACTGAACATACCAGATCAGAATAAACACTTCCAAAGTAAACAGTTCACTATCATTCCCTGTGTACCAGCCACAGGTGTAGAGCAGTACTTTCCCATGGTCTTACATCTGCAGAAGCACAGTCTGTTTAAGTCCTCTGGGAACCCCCACACAGTTTGAATCATCTGTTTCACACGATGGGTGCTGAATGAGGCTTTTGAAACATCAATGTTTCAAAAACACAAGCTGTGTGATCATTTATGGGAATTGGTTACTAAGTCTTTGTTGTGTACTTATAAAGGTGATTATGCCCATCATTCAACTCATAAGGGTGTAAAGGTTTATTTGTGGCAATTACAGTAACATTTGGAAACAATTCAGTATACAAACTGTGGTCGTCTGTTTCTCTGTATACTTTGTTAGCATGACTCTTTGGTCAGGACCCCCACAGCACCACCACAGAGCAGGTGTTATTTGGGTTGTGGATCATTCTCAGCACTGTAATGACATAGACGTGGTGGTGGTGAGTCATTGTGTATTGCTGGAGTGAACAAAGTCCACCTAACCAAAACTATCCAGACAACAATGCCCTGTGACTTCCAATGAAGGACTAGAGGATGATCAACACAAACTGTTGAGCTACTGTCTCTGACTTTACATGTACAAGTTGGATCAACAAGGTAGGTGTGTCTAATAGAGAGGACAGTCAGTGTACATAGCATTTAAAATCTCCAGCAGCGGGCCCCGAGTGGCTCAGCAGGCTAAGACGCTGACACTATGACCAGAGGAGGGCGATTTAGAATCCCGGTTATGCTGTTTGCCATCAACAGCCGGGGCTCAAGAGAGCAAAAATTGGCAGTGCTCTCTCTGGGTGGGTAGATGGCACTCTCACTCTCCCTATCACTCACACATTACAATGTCCGCTGGCTCAGGCATCTACTGATTGGTCCTTTCGGAGCTGGGAATTCTGCGCTTTCCTCCGAGTGTGTTGGCCCATCAGTGACGATGTATCAGTGGTAGTTCAAAAAGAGGCATGGCTGCATCACATGCAATGGAGGAGGTGTGTGCTTGTCTTCACCCTCCTAGAATCAGGGACATTGCAAAGTGATTGGGAGAGCCCCCTAGCAGATGGGATGGGTTCATTGGCTACTGCTACTATATTGGGAAGGGGATAAAATTGGCAAAAATTTAAAAAAAAAATCAAATAAAAATCTCTAGCAGCTTTGCTGTGTTTGATCCACTCATACCAGAACAACACACACCAACACCCCACCACCACATCAGTGTTATAACAGCGATGAAAATAATCCAGCACCGAAATGATACCTGCTCTGTGGGGGTCCTGATCATTGAAGAACAGGGTGAAAGGATGCTTAGAAAGTATGTAGAGAAACAGATGGACTACAGTCTGTAATTCTAGAGTTACAAAGTGAAGCTGTATGCTCAGTAGAACTAAATTAGACAATGAGTGTAAATACAAAGTATGTGTACCTAATAAAGTGGCCATTAAATGCCATTCCAGAATCAGTGTGGTTGAATGGTCATCTTCTACTATTGTCTTGCCAAGTATTCTATGTGCTTGTTTTAGTGTCAAAGCATAGCAGTATATCTCTACCAACAGCAGTTTATGTCCAAACTCCAGCTACTTTAACTGAATAAGGACAACCTTTGCAAAAGTTTTCTTTCTCACTGTAAAATCAAGCTCATGGACAAGGACATTCTTCCATAACCTTTTTGCTCATCTTTCTCAAGTATGCCAGTAATGGAGAGCGTGGTGTGCTGATAAAGTTCATAAATGTTTTCAAAGTGATGGGCTCAAGGTCACATTACAGTCTTCATTCATGTTCAAAGAAAAGCAGTGCTAGCAGTTCTCTCTGCCATTCTATCTGTGATAACCTTTAGCACGCATAGCTATTTTATTGTAGCTATTTTACTGTACATAACTACACATTATACTGTCATTATTGTGTCATTTTGTCAGGTCTGAACTGGTCACAGTGCACTTATACACTTCAGTGTGCATGCAGATCTACAGTCTCTTGCCACACTGTGTCAAAACATCTAGTGCTTTGCCTGTTTATTGGGATACCTTATATCTGTGCCTAGCAACATGTGCACTGATGTATAGCGCTCCCCCTTTTTGTCGTAACCCGCTGATGAGGGAATTCTTTCATTTACACCAAGTAAATATCACAAGCTGGTGCTATATCCATCAGCCTGTAGGTTTCAAACTGCTACTGGTGCTGTTTACTTGTGGTCACACTTAGAAGTGAGGGATGAGGTTTCTGAGCAAAAGTCATTGAGTGCATTCAACTTTACTAATGTACTTCATATAAGCTTTCATGTAAATGTAATAAGTCAATGAACAGACTAATGGTTTATAAAAGAACGCATTAACCAATCATTATGACCGATATGTAATGAAATATACATACTTTCAATGAAAGTTTTATTTTTTTCATATGATTGATTAGTATTTTCTCTGTTTGATATGGCTCATACATAAACTCTTCATAACAGGAACTGTACATAGACATTAGAATTATTACACTTTATTAGGGTCTTAACCACAGCTGAGAAAATTAAAACAGCCTTTATGAATATTCCTATGGGTTTACATCAGCTGTTATGAAGGGCTTATTTAGGTGTCATGAAGCCTTATAAAGAAGTATAGATTTACTCTTATTCCACACTACTGTACTGCATTTTGAGCTACTGCACCCAAATATAAAAAGGCTGGAAAATTACATTGATTTTGAAAATCTCTCCTAATGCTGTGAAGTTGCTGAGCCTTATGCTTTGTCATTATTGGGGAAGTTGTGTCTTGTTGGAAAATTACACTCAAGCAGCCAAGTGCTGTGTCATAGCATACAGTCACTTGAGGTGGACACACAGGGGATCCTGCTTCATGGTGGTCTTTTATCCCAGATTATCTAAGGCCAGATGAGCTCTTGTCTGTGTCCTCCTCCCATAAAGGGCTTTGATGCAGTAACAGACAAGTAGAAAGTCTAAGCAAATATGCTTCCTGACAATAAACTGGGTCTGATTGTTGAGAATGAGTATTACTCCCTTTTACAATTGAACTGAACTAAGGAATTATGTGGAAAATGCTCTTACAGGCATAAAGACCTTTGTATGTTTTATAATATATAATATAATATAATTGTATACACTCACTAGCCACTTCATTACGTACACAAACCTTGTATCTGCACTGACCATATAGGTGCACTTTGTAGTTCTACAATTACAGACTGTAGTCCATCTGTTTCTCTCTAAACCACCATAGAGCAGCTGTTATTTGGGTGGTGGATCTTTCTAGGCAATGACCAGTGGACCAGACACAGCAGAGTTGCTGGAGATTTTAAACACTATGTTAGATCACTGTCCACTCCATTAGACACACCTAACTTGTTGGGCCACCTTGTAGATGTAAAGTCAGAGACAACAGATCATCTGTTGCTGCACACTTTGTGTTGGTCCTCTAGTCCTTCACTGATTGTCACAGAATGCTGCTGGCTTAATAGGTTTAGTTGGTGCACTCCAGTTTAGTTGACTCCAGTGCTGACATTGAGGTATTTAAAAACATCAGCAATTCTGCTGTGTTTGAGCCACTTGTAATAGTGCAACACACACTAACACACCACCACCATATTGGTGTCACTGCAATGCATAGAATGATCCACCATCCACATAATAACTGCTACATGATGGTCTTTTGGGGACCTCAACTATTGAAGAAGGAA
The DNA here is from genome assembly GCA_036984385.1 of Crenuchus spilurus. Classification (NCBI taxonomy): domain Eukaryota; kingdom Metazoa; phylum Chordata; class Actinopteri; order Characiformes; family Crenuchidae; genus Crenuchus; species Crenuchus spilurus. The sequence goes on along the minus strand of BRDA01004408.1, from coordinate 298 downwards.
GAAAGTACAGTATAGACTGCAGTCTACAATTGTAGAACTACACCTACAGTGAGGAAAATAAGTATTTGAACACCCTGCAAATTTCTAAGTTCTCTCACTTAGAAATCATAGAGGGGTCTGAAATTTTCATCTTAGGTGCATGTCCACTGTGAGAGACATAATCTAAAAGAAAAAAATCCAGAAATCACAATGTATGATTTTAAAATAATTTATTTGTGTGTTACTGCTGCAAATAAGTATTTGAACACCTGCCAATCAGCAAACATTCTGGCCCTCAAAGACCTATTAGTCCGCCTCT
>BRDA01004404.1:27985-38340 GCA_036984385.1 Crenuchus spilurus | reverse complement strand
ATCGGGCCAATGAGGATTCACAAACACCCATGTAGATGGAATTACAGTAATCCAGGCGTGTTGTAATAAAAGCATGAATGACTGTCTCAAAGTCAATGAAGGATAAAACAGATTTTAATTTGGCGATTCTCCTTAACTGATAAAAACTACTTTTAACCACAGAATTAATTTGTCAAATTTAAGAGAAGAGTCAAAAATAACACCTACATTTTTAACATGAAGGAAAAGATTTGGAAAGAGGAATTTCACATTTTTGCCAATTAGTTCAGAACTGGGTGATGGACCGAATATAATTATCTCTGTCTTGTTATGTTATTACTAATATTTAATAAAATGATTAAAATGGCTAAAATGAAAGATGTAAGTCACATGGATGTTTTGTGTGTTTAATGTGAGTGTCAGAAACTGAAGCACTTCACATTTCTTCTGGTAATTGTGAGACGGTCCCCAACACTGCAGCCACCAGAGCACAAACACAAAGCTAAGCGGCTGTATTCTGGCTTCATCATAACAAGTGCAGTTTAGTAAAGGTTGTGCTTGTAGTTTGTTGTCTTCATCCATTTCAGCACCAAACTGTAACTGTGCTGGTGAATGTGTTTTTTGTTGGTGAGGAAAAGCACAATTCTGAATGTCCAAAAAGGTAACAGTGTCATTAAAGCCTCATTGTTCAGTATAAATTATTCAGTCTTTTCACTTAATTTTGGTTTCTGAATATTTAGTACATCACTATTTTAAATATTTGATGTATTACTTAAATATGTTAATATAATAAATTATGTTATATTTTATTTTTCCCCAACACGTTAAATTAAATAAATAGAAATTGAGAATTAACTTGATTTGTTTTCTCTACAGGATGTGAGGCCATATTTTCACTTAGAACACCCTAGTGAAATGTTTTTATTGGGTTTATAACTGTCACGAGCCAAAACATGACCACTCACAGGTGAAGCAAACAACACTAATTATCTTGTAACAATGGCACACGTTAAAGTATGTGACAACAGGGTTAGAGCATCTCAGAAATGTCAAGACTTGTGGAGACCTTCCGGGCAGCAGTGGTCAGAGCAGTGTTGCCAATGTGTTGGCTGCCCAAAGCTGTAATGACCAGTGTGTAGCCAACACATCTGTTTATTCAGTTCTGAGCTCAAAAGTCTTGGCTAGAAATGTTTAGTGTGTTTTTTTACAATATATGAGCACATCTGAAAGTTTTTGGAAAGTCTATATTTAGAGCAGATTTAATCAAAATATAGATTTATGACACTCTTACTGTTTTGACACTGTTGGTGCTGAGTTTGTGCTGAACAAAAGCCTGTGTAACACTTTGGGAAGAAATAATTTTAGATGTGTGAAATTTGTAAAAAGTCAAGGCATGTCAGACTACATCAGTGTGTCTGAAATACCCTGACTCTAGGGGGTTACCTAAATGTAAATATGAGAGCTCTAATCTTATGACATGTAGTGAGTACATCATCATACTTTACCTTTACTAAGAAGAAAGATACTCCATATGTCCGCAGTGATCTGGCCAGCTTCACATATTTCACCTTGGCCTCGATTTCTGTCATTTCACCACAGCTTTTATGATCCTGCATGTTAAAAAGTGCATAATAAGAAGTGTGCACTGCAAGATCCACATTTAAAACACAACACAGTAAAGCCATTAGACTGCAGATCTTTTTTTCCCATCCCATCCACTAGGGGGCTCTCCCCATCACTTTACTCTGTCCCTGACTTTAGGAGGGTGAAGACATGCACACTCCTCCTCTGCTGCGTGTGATACGGCCACCGCCTCTTTTCGAACTACTGCTTGATATACTGTCACTGGGGAGCCAACAAGCTTGGAGGAAAGCGCAGGATTCCCAGCTCCGAATGGACCAATCAGCAAACGCCTGAGCCAGCGGACATTGCAATGTGTGAGTGATGGGGAGAGTGAGAGCGCCATCTACCTGCCCAGAGAGAGTACTCCCAATTTTTTGTTCTCTTGGGCCCCGGCTGTTGATGGCAAACAGCATGACCAGGATTCAAACTCTCGATCCTCTGGTCATAGTGTCAGCGTCTTAGCCTGCTGAGCTACTCGGGGCCTGACTTTTAATCAGGTATTCATTTACTAAATTATTCCAGTGCAGTGAGTGGAAGAAAGGTCATATTTTTAAAAGGTTCACAAACTTTCAAGCAGGACTGTATATGTCTCTAGTTTTTTTTTTTTCTGAAATACTGTAAAATTATGCTGCATCAATTCCAAACATTAAACTGTAGAAAGTCATTTGTAGCCTTTTTTAATTGATTTTTTTTGTTTTTAATTGAACTCTGAATTGAGTGAAACTTGCTCTGTTAACCTACATTTTTTTGTCATTCGACAGATTACAGGAAAGTACTCAGTGGAGCCCAGAAAGCACAAACCTGAAAGATCCTCTTCTCAGCTCCTCTCTGCTTGATATACTCTTTGGGCAGGAACTCCTTCAGGCTATAAGTAAGTCAACATGTCACATATTTACACCCAGGAGGCAACAAACTGAACATATCAGAACACATGAGGTCACCCAAGCAAGTTATACGTCTGCACATGTGACAGAAATGTTCAACATGTTTGTACATTAAACCTTAAGCTTTCCAGACAGCTCAGGATCTGGCTACCAAACCTGCTGACATACAGTGTGAGTGTGTCAGACAGTGGCTAAACGGGGTGCTGAATGCTACAGCAACCATTAGGCATGGAGGCTTACTCTAAGAATCCAGGCTTGTGTTTATGCTCCACGTGGGGGCCGAATTGGATCTGCGCCTGGATTCCGGCGAACTCGCAAGCCTTATCAAAGGACACAGGGTGGGAGCCGTTCAGGATGTCATCTCTGGCCTGGAACACAACAGAAAAGGGTTACACTGTGTTGTATCATCGGGAATAAACAAAAAGACCAGCTGCAAAGGCTTCACAGAGAAGCATCAAGTCCATCACTGTCCCCAAAAGCAGATTGATGACCCGTCTCTTTGAAAAACACTTACACCAGTTCTAGTCCAGTGAACAACCCAAAACGTTACAAAGGGAAGTAAAGAACTGCCAAAAAATGTCAATTTCAGAGTTATTATTTTCAAGGTCACTGCTTTCATCTTTAGTCTAAACCCTCTGGCTTTATAAAAACAGCTGGAACAGTGCTACTATGTCCTCTAGGACAGGATATGGACAATACTGCATTATAACCAGTCATATCAGAACGTTATGACCACCCCTGGTTTCCTCGTTGGTCCGGTGTTCATTATAGAAGTTAACTGGCCCACTGTGGTGTTGATTGCTCTGTACCACTTGCCGGAGTCGTCGTTCCCCCTGGCATGAATGGCCTGTGGGACACCACTGTTATGCTATTGGGAGGCTCAGTGTACAAGTCCATTCTCAGCACTCCTTCACTTCAGCAGCTCCCACAATGTCAGTGGTCTATGACATACTACCACCACCATGCTTCACTTTTGCACATCAGTCAAATCACATCATTTGTCCATGATGATGGTTTTACACTCTGCTACAACTGACTAGTGTGCTCACTTATTTATACATGCAGCAAACCCTGTAATGTGGCATCTGTGACATCCCAGGCTGAGGTCCAAATCACAGGTGGTCATAATATTCTCATATGACCATATACTGCTATCCTGTAAAGAACAATATGTGCAGGAGTGCAGAAAAGTTTATATATTATCTATTAGTAAATATACAGGATGCCTATTTATTCATGATTAAATGAAACACGATTTTAGTAATTTAATTATAATTAATTCTGTCTTAATTAGCATGAATATAAGTAACCTTAATGTAAGGTGTTAATAGTACATCACCATCTACGTTGTAACTGCAGTACAAGTTATGAACTCACTAGGGATGCACCAAACATTCGGCAAAGGAAATGATTAATAAGCTAAATTTTAGAGTGTAAAGAGAGTATAACTTTACTGGTAAATTTAGTCTAATGGACATTCGTTTACCATTCAGAATTTCCTCACCAGTTAACAAAACACAGATTCACCAGCACAGTTACAGTTTGGTGCTGAAATGGAAGAAGACAACAAACTACAAGCACAACCTTTACTAAACTGCACTTGTTATGATGAAGCCAGAATACAGCCGCTTAGCTTTGTGTTTGTGCTCCAGTGGCTGCAGTGTTAGGGAGCGTCTCACAATTACCAGAAGAAATGTGAAGTGTTTCAGTGTCTGACACTCACATTAAACACACAAAAACATCCATGTGACTAAAATAATAATCAATTAAACTAATGTTATTAAACCTAATGATGTCAAAGATTAACTATAAGACTTAGTACTAAGTTTAGCTATTAATTGTATAATCATTTATATAAACGAAGAACCGTGTTCAGCCAAATGTTTAATTTCGTTGCATCCTGAGAATGTTATATTTATATTTTTGGATCGTGTGTTACTGAGACATTTGCTAACATATAAAAGGTTAGAAGTGTTTTGGAATAAACACATCGGTTAGGGCAGAGAATTACTGAGTCCTGCTGTGTGTCAGAACATGACATCACAGCAGAACGTTTCAGCACATCAGAATTAAGCGGCTTTGGGAGCTAATGAAGGATCGTGAGCAGCTGAATCAGACAGGAGTGGCATTCACTGGCTGCAGGGTAAGGGTAATTCAGTCACATCTGTTACTGTGTGTGTGTGTCAGAGACACCCTACAGTGTCCTCTCTGTCATCTACTCCACTCTCTGGGTGAGAGATGCCGGGTATTTCAGAGTGACACACTGATTGTGGGAGGAAGGAATGGCAGTCCTCCTGGCATCTCTGAAATGTGTCGACATGCTCTCCATCTCTCTCGGGAGCAGTTCTCCACTCTTTCATCCATCTGCAGGTTTAGGAGGGGGTAAAGAATTATACCTACACTCACAACTACCTCACTGTCAAGACAGGGATGCCCACATGGTTCAAATAGGGCAGATATACTGTGATAACCTGTTCATAGGTTTATGACATAGGTTTTAAAGAGGTTTTACTCCTTTAAAATATGGTTTTCAGTTGTGTTGAAGGAAGACGAGGTACGGAATAACAGAAATCTACTGCAGCACGTTCGCCTCATAGTCCCCATCTGCGCGGAGTTTCCATCTTCTCCATGTTCCTCCCATAGTCCAAAAACAAGATGAGCTGGCTCTAAACAACCCAGGTATACGTGAATGAATGTGTATATCTGTGTGTGTATGAATGTATCTGTTTACCCAGATATGGTTTAGCACCCAGGGTGATCCACCCCTAGTGCTGTCCTCCAGGTGGACGGTCACTTCCTGTTGAGATGCTGTGTGTGATTGGCTGCAGTGGAGATGCTCTCATGTCTCAGCACCTTTGCTATGATATTTCATCCTTTTTGCAATATTTGGCTGTCTGGCTGGAGTTTCCATGTTCTCCCCATGTGTGCAGGAGGAGCCTCCGGTGTTCTCCCACAGTCCAAAAACATGGAGGTCAGATGGCAGGTACTCTAAATTGTGTGTGTGTGCCCAATGGTGGACTAGCACCCATTCCTAGGTTTGCCAAGATATTGGAATGCCCTGCCCTGTGCCACAAACCGTGACCAAAATTAAGTAGTTAAGAATGATGGATGGGCCGTGTATTGGCAGTGATATGTACCCTAATAGAAAGACTATGATTAAAAACATTGCACTACTGTACGGAAGCCAACATATTGCATCTCATTTTAGGACAATAGTGAGTAGATTTCTAAGGGCAGGGAAGTCTTCACACTGTGCTGGAAGTCTAAAACGTCTATTAGAGAGATTACGACCTGCTGTATTCAACTGTGCTCCGGTCCACTTTGATTTCTGAAGCATATCACTCACAGGATCATATTACTGCCTCAAGCACATGACCTGTAGTGGGCCGCATGTAGGACAGATCATTTAGAGCACACAATTGTATTGATTTTGCTGAGTTTCCAAAGCTGTCTGCCTGGTTATCCTGTGTGTTCACAGGCATGGGAAAGGGTGGATCACAGATAAACATAATGAGAAATGTACAGTAGTGGGACAGAGCTAGAGGAAGCTCTGCCAAAACACTACTAACAAAAGTAGGCTGTATCGACTCCTATTAAGTCAATGGGAATGGGTTTATACACAAAGGCAAATCAGCGCTGGGTAATTAGAACAACACGCTTGAGCCAAAACACTCCAACACTCAAACACACACACACAAACACACACACACACAGTGGTAAGAGTGCAGGCTTGGCAGGATTTGCATGGTGTGCGATGAGGTCATTGAAGCAGTACATCATGAATGAACCAGTGAAACTCATGGATGAGGGGCCCTCCTTCACAGCATCCACCAATCAGAACACAGCTCCCACACACAAGCTTTACATTAACCCAGAGGGACAAAATTAACACACACACAGAAGCACACCAACAGAGGAATTCATAGTGTGTGAGAGTGTATGTGGGTGTGGGTGTGTTGAGAGTCACTGGGAGAGTGCTGACAATGGCACTTTCGTGCAAGATGGTTAGAAGAGTAATGTCAGTACTAGTGCTCACTCACAAATCTGTGCTCTCTCGCTCTCTCTCTCTCTCTCTCTCTCTCTCTCACACACACACACACACACATACACACACACATACACACACACTGTCAACTCTGTTTAAGGAATAGTCAGTTGAGTCTTCAGGCCAACCATGTGGGGGCAGAGAAATCCCCTACAGTAGACTGCCAAAAGACCTGTTTGTGTGTGTGTGTGTGTGTGTGTGTGTGTGTTTCAACCTCACAAAACGATTTCTAGGATTTGTGTGTTTAACACAGTGAGTGCTTTGCTGTTTTTGTAAGTGTGCTTATACGTGTGTGAGTTTGTGTTTGTATTCATTACTTTATGGGGAATAAATGTCCTCATAACGATAGGAATATGAATGCCTTTATGTTTATGCATTTGGTAGACCATCTTATCCACAATGACTTACATTTTATTCATGTTATTGAAGGAGGCTATTGTAGCATTAGGAGTCCAGCCCAAGGACTCTTATTGGTATAGCATAGGAATAACCCCAGCCTGCAATGTCCTCACAAATACAGTAATACAACACTGCTTGTGTGTATCTCCTGCAGATTCTGAGTAAATGGGTGTGGGTGTATGTGGCTCTGAGTCAGAGAAATGGATGGGGGTGTGTGGCTGTACGGGAGAGGAAGCAGACACACAGGGAGGAGAGGAGAGGGAGCCATCTTTCTCTCCAAATGTGTACAAACACTGTGTGGATGTGGGCGTGTGTGTGTATGAATACTGAGTGAGTGTGTCTTACTCATGGGTGTCTATGAACAAACATGTACAAGCAAAACACATTGGGATTGAGAACATCAGAGACAGATTAAAACACACATATCAGGGCATTTGAAACTGGCATTCTAAAGTGGTGCAATATGAAATTTACACAATTTTATTCTCAACCCAAAGCTACGGTGTTGAAATGTGCTTCCAATGGACCTACTAAGCTAATGTAGCTTATAAAGTTATAAAGTTATAAGTAATAAACACTTAAACCCACTAATTAGCAACACGTTAACTGAATTCCTAAATCATGATATACTTACCTCAAGCTGAGTTGTTTAACAGTTTGGAATAATCTCATTTCTGACACTAAATAGTAGGGACGTGCCGAAATAAAACATTTGGTCATATTAAACACGGTTCCTCATTTCTATAAATGATTATAAAATTAGTAACTAAACTCCCAAAATAAGTCTTGTAGTTAGTCAGAAAGTTTGTTTGACATCATTAGGTTTAATAATAATTATTGTTTTACATTTGTGTATAAAACAAAGACAATAATATATGAATATGTATGAAGATGCATGTATGTTACATTATTACTAATACAGTGGTAACCCTACTTATGAGCATCCCTACTAACAAGTATTCCAGGTAACGAGTCGAGATCTCAGAATATTTTTGTTCCAGGTAATGACTAAAATTCCAGCTAACGAGTGGCGTAAATTTCTTCAACTATGCCAAACCACTAGGGGCGCTGCGGTCGTAGCATCTCCTAGATGCTACCGTAGAAGAAGAGGTCAGTCAATACTTTTGACCGCTGTTCAGTAAAAGTGAAAGTGCCTGTTGAAAGCGACGCTAAGGTAGCAAAAGGTAGTGAACAAGAAAGTTATATACATTTTACTTTTACTTTTCAAATGATAAGTGTAACCATGCAGCCGCTAGCCTACACGAGCACCGTAGGTCTCCCTCTCATTAGCAGCCAGCCTACACGAGCGTCGTCGTCGTCACGTTTATGTTTAACCCATATAAACACATTATTTAGCATATTAAAGTATACTGCATATTGGCCGGCTGACACGGATTAATCCGTTTTACATGTATTCTTATGGGGAAAATGCATCCAGCTAACGAGCATTCCAGCTAACGAGCTCGGCTCCTGCACGGATTAAACTCGTAAGTAGGGTTACCACTGTATTTAATAAAATGATGAAAATGTCTAAAATGAATGATGTAAGTCACATGGATGTTTTGTGTGTTTAATGTGAGTGTCATTGGCTACAGACACTGAAACACTTCACATTTCTTCTGGTAATTGTGAGACGGTCCCCAACACTGCAGCTGCCAGAGCACAAACACAAAGCTAAGCGGCTGTATTCTGGCTTCATCATAACAAGTGTAGTTTAGTAAAGGTTGTACTTGTAGTTTGTTGTCTTCTTCCATTTCAGCACCAAACTGTAACTGTGCTGGTGAATCTGTGTTTTGTTGGTGAGGAAAAGCACAATTCTGAATGTCCAAAAAGGAAACAGTACACGCACACACATTACATATATATACACACAGTGGTAACCCTACTTACGAGTTTAATCCATGCAGGAGCCGAGCTCGTTAGCTGGTTTGCTAGTTAGCTGGATGCATTTTCCCCATAAGAATACATGTAAAACTGATTAATCTGTGTCAGCCGGCCAATAGTATACTTAGTATACAGTATACTTTAATATGCTAAATAATGTGTTTATATGGGTTTTTAAAAACATAAACAAGACGACGACGACGCTCATGTAGGCTGGCTTAGGCTACGCTAAGGAGAGGGAGACCATCGGTGCTCGTGTAGGCTGGCGGCTAAGGAGGACAGGAGGACGGGCGTACGTGTATGGCATGGTTACACTTATCATATGAAAAGTAAAAGTAAATTTTATCTAACTTTCTTGTTCACTACCTTTTGCTTTCTTTACGTCGCTTTCACTAGCACTTTCATTTTCACTCAAAAAGGTCAAAGGTATTGACTGACCTCTTCTTCTACGCTAGCATCTAGGGGATGCTATGACCGCCGCGCCCCTAGTGGTTGGCATACTTGAACTAATTTAGTTCTCAGTTAGTATACTAACTCGTTACTTGGAATTTTATTTGTTACCTGGAACAAAAATATTCAGAGATTTCGACTCGTTACCTGGAATACAAAAAAGTTGTTTTGAAAAAAACTAATTTTGAAAAAAAAGAATGACTTTGACCTGGTTATATATATACACACTGATACCTCTAAAAACATACAAACAATATTCAGTCATCAATAAAGCTTCTATTATTGTTTTCAGCTATGCCATGCATTTTGCTTCATCTATAACGCATCTGGGACCACTTTAATTCCTTTTCCAATAAACAATCATGAACAGACATAAATGGGAACATTTACTAAATGTTCCTCTGTATCTGATCTTGGTCCTGGTTCTTTATTTCTAGCAGGTGTAAAGTGTATGTGTGTGGGTGTCTGCACACACAGCTTGTAGAGGTCAGCCGATATGTCTATTCAAAGATCTGAAGAGATTTACATGCTCACACATCTTTCCCCTCCTCCTCCTCTTCCTCCTCCTCCTCTCCACACACACTCACAATGGAGCAATGCAAACATGTGTTCTTTACTGATATTTTAACATCATTGGCATTAACTGTGCCAAAAGAAAGAACGGAGAGAGAGAGAGAGAGAGAGAGAGAGAGAGAGAGAGAGAGAGAGAAAGGGAGTATGAACAGTGATCCAACAGTTAACATGCATTGCTCCTTTTTATATGATCATTCTGTCGAGTGATCTTTCTAGGTATCCAACCCCCGTCAGGACCAAAGCACCAATGGATTGGCGGCTGACGAGGGACCCGTGGTACTTATCCCGACGGGTGGCAAAACCCGTGTACAAGAGTGTCGGATCACACAAGTGATCAAACACACAAAGTGACCGTTTCCACTTAGACTAGATTAGATTAGGTATCAGACCCTGATTCGCATTAGGGACAGACTCTAGGTGTCCAAGTCATAGTCATACGGAAGATATTTTTCCTCGTTACGTACAATTGACAACCTAGTGACAAGTATGAGGGAAAGAGAGAGAGAGAGAGAGAGAGA
>BRDA01004404.1:0-25744 GCA_036984385.1 Crenuchus spilurus | reverse complement strand
TAAGCAGCACTGCACAGGTGTACAATCACAGACACAGTGAATTGAGAGAGAGAGAGAGAGAGAGAGAGAGAGAGAGAGAGAGAGAGAGAGAGAGAAAGAAAGAGAAAGAGAAAGAAAGAGAGAGGGAAGTGAGAGATAGAGAGAGTGGAGAGAGAGACAGAGTGAAGAGAAGAAGAGAAAGAGGGAGAGAGAGAGGGAGTGAGAGATGGAGAGAGAGAGAGAGAGAAAGAGAAAGAGAAAGAGAAAGAGAAAGAGAGAAAGAAAGAGAGAGAGATAGAGAGAGTGGAGAGAGAGACAGAGTGAAGAGAGGGAGAGAGAGAGAGAGAGAGGGAGTGAGAGATGGAGAGAGAGAGAGAGAGAGAGAGAGAGAGAGAGAGAGAGAGAGAGAGAGAGAGGAGAGAAAAGGTGGAGAGAGAGAGAAAAAGAAAGGGGTGGTTGTGGCACAGACTTTCTCCTCCATCCCGTTCAGTCTGAGTCTGTATTAAAGATCAGTGATCTGACCTGTACATAAAGCAGGTTGAGCTGGACCGGATCCCGGGAATCCACATTCTGGTCAGAGTAGAAGAACTTTCTTCTGAGAAGAAGCGTCTCGCTCTCCTCCACACCCTGCTCCCGAAACGTCCGACTGTGATCCAGCCAGTTCACTATTAACCACAGAAAGAACATTCACAGTGAACTAATGTCTAATGACTGTGACTGTAGGAACTGTAGGAATTAGATAGACAGTCAGACAGACAGACAGACAGACAGATAAAGCAAGATAGACAGAGATACATAGATACAGTGATGGATGGATGGATAATCTTTATCACTTTGCTGTTACAGGCCTTGGTCAGGGAATCAATATGGCTAAGACTGGCACCATTACCTGATGTATGTATATATTGTAAGAGCGGAACATCTGCTATGTTCATGTTAAACTCACAGTCATCGTCTGTGTGGAGTTTGGCTTTGAGTTTCTCCATCTTCCTCTCGTCTCGGAGCAGTGTTCGATCTTTCTTCAGCGTGCCCATTCCATCCTCCTTCCTCTCCCTCTCCTCACCCTGCTCCTGGATCAGCGAGTACTCCTCATAGTTTGTTATTCCTGGCAGGGTGGAGACATATACACACACAGTAGTGAACACACTAGGCTGTGAGAATCTGTGCCCGAAGCGGTGGGCAGTCCTTATCCACCGGCGCCCGGGGAGCAGTTAGGGGGTTAGGTGCCTTGCTCAAGGGCACTTCAGTCATGTCCTGTCTGGGGATCAAAACGGCAACCTTCCGGTCACAAGACCAGATCCTTAGCAGTAGGCCATGGCTGCCCCCTAAAAAAAAAGTCAACACCCAACACATAAAAGGCTAGGGTACGAGCCTGAGAGGTTTAGAAGGCTCCCCCGAGCTAACCAACTGACTAACTAAAAATGCAAGATATCAAATTTCAACAATTCACTAAATAACATGTCTGAGGTATAAACTTTGCTTACACTGATCAGCTTCAGCATTAATACCACTCACATAAGTGAACTACATTGATTATCTTGTAGCAGCGGTGCATGGGAAGGTTTGGGATACATTATACAGTAAGTAATCACTCATAAGCATTGTGTTAGAGAAAAATGTTCAAGTGTACAGAACTAAGCCATTTTAGCAATGGTCTAATAGTTGTGGCTTGATCCTGGTCAGCAGTGGCAAGTGCCAAGGAACAGTGGCCCCCAATTTCCCCAGATTTCATACTGATTGAGCATCTCTGGGATTTGAGACTAGTACAGCAAGACTCATCTGCTCTACCTCACAACTTACAGAACCTGCTGCTAATGTCTTCATGCCAGACAGCATTAGATTAGCATGATGGGTTTAATGATATGGCTTTAGGCATAAGGCTAAAGTACCTAAGAAATAATGAAAACATATTCTACACAAAGTTAGGCTCATGAGTGTGATACACATATGTGTGGTAGACTGCAGAAACCTGTTGCAGGCTTCTATTTCAAAGAGAAGCCAATAGTGTAAATAAATAAATACATAAATAAAAGGTTTTAACCACATTTCATTTGTGAAAGTTCTGTAGTTTCTAAAATATGATTAATTATTAGGTGAAAATTGTATATTAATATAAAGAAGATATGGACAACTTCTTCACTGACAAGCACTCTTCACAGAAAAAAAGAAGTCCGCATTAAGAGAGAAACGTGAATGTAAAAGCAGTTCAGAGGCAGTCTAATATTATGTGAAGGGTTCCTCTTTTAGTGACATGTGACCACTATCACTTCCCTACAGTAACTTTTTAGAAGGTCTCAGATAACAAAGCTAGCAGGAAAATGTTTAAACGACCTTACTTGCATTAACACAAGTAACATTAACAAAATGTTCTTTTACAACTGGTCCAAACACTGAAAGTGATGAAATTCAAACTGAAAGTGACGCAATATACAAACAAACTTGACCGTTTCAGTTTCAGAATCTAAAAATGTGACTTTCTCAGTTTTGGCTTTTCAGAGGTGTTCAGAATAAAGTAAACTGGTCTCTCATAAAAATTAAAAAACAAACAAAAACTGATTATAGGAGTTCAAATGTTCCAGACTCCAGCATTTAAGTGCCACAACTAAACAAGCCCTGGCATTTGATGCTTCTTTGGTGATTATAGCTTAAGTGAATTTACTGAACCTTTGAGATACAAACTGGACCTTAACAGCCAAGCTGTACCTTTAAGGGTACTTTTAAATAGTTTTTACATGCACTTAATCATCAAAACTTGCAACTTGTTCAGTTGTAATTTCCTTGTTGTACAGTGTGAATGACAATAAAGCTCACTTTGACTTTGAGCATCATGGAAGCTACATACTGTACCTTCACTGGTGTGGACAGCACAGATCAGTTCAAATCCACTTGGTGGACATTGTTAAAAAATAAATAAATCACAAAATTCTAGCTTCATCACTCATGCTACTTTTAGTGATGCTATACTTGAAGTAAAAACAATAATTTAGCAATTTTATTTTCAAAATGATGTCCCAAAATTCTTGAAGGACTATGTTTGAAGAAAGGAATCAACATTTTAAGCAAACTATTCCTTTAGTCTCTATGATGACACTATTCCAAGCCATGGGCACAGGCCAGGGAGGCAAAATGACCTCAAATGGAGCTGAAAGCTTCTAAACAAACAGCAGATGACAAATATATCTGCCAGAGACCTGCCTCCCTTCTCTAATAGACAAAGCTAGAATCTCATGAAAACGCTCCATCAAAGCAGCAGAGGCTTCAGATCTCAGCTCCAACAGTCCATTTAGAGCACAGAGTGAGAACAGATAAATAAAGGAAGCCTAAATGATAAGAAAAGAAGAAGAGCAGCCAAGTGAGAATGAAGAACACTCACCTATTCTGCTGCAGATGGTGACGAGCAGCTCCCCCACTGTTTTGGAGTCATCCACCATGATGGTCTTGATGGCTCCATCGAGCATTTTAATCTTCTGTGGCCTCTGCTTCTTCTTGTACTCTAAAAGGTCCTGTAAAGTTGAAAAAAGTGAGTACTGCCAGACCCAGTGATACAGACTAACAAAGAGGTTAGTGCACTTTATTATGATTTCTTCATTCCTGTTAATTTAGCATTTATCCAGGTCAAATTTAGTCCTTGCTGATTGGGAAATGTGTACATATATGCTTTACAACAGCAATCATTGTGGGGCTGTAGTGTGCTTTTACGACAGCTCACAAAAGCTAACGTTTACATAGCTTCTTGAGCCAAATCTAGCCAAACACAAAGTCGCTTCTACTCTAGCTCCTACCCTATATGGCCATAGACAGAAGACTCTCTACTTAGCTTAATAACAAAGCCACAAAGTGTAGAATAGGTGTTTATATATATCTCAAGAACTACTAGGCTGAAGCTAGTAAGATCTGCAAATTCTACAATAAAGAGTTTCATCATTTTCATCAGTTTTCAAGATTAAAATTTGCTAAGGCCACAAGGACAAGCCAGAAGGCTACTGGAACAATGTTTTGTGGACAGATGAGACCAAAATAGATCTTGTTGGTTTAAATGAGAAGCATTATTCTTGGACAAGGAAAACATCATTCCAGCATAAAAACTATCTGTGAAACACGGTGGTGGTAGTATCATGGTTTTTTGAGTTAAACTTGGCCAAACACAAAGTCTCTTCTACTTTAGTTTCTACTCTATATGACCAGAGACTGATGTCCCTCTTAGCTTAATCACAAAAAGTGTAGAGTAATGTGTTAATGTGTGTATGCATGCATGTGATTCAAGAACTATTGGGCTGAAGCTAGTAAGATCTGCAAGTGCTCCAATAAAGAGCTTCACCTTTTTACCTGCCTTCTACTTTTGGACAAGAAAGACTTGACAAGTATCAGCAGATAGATTTACAGATTTCTGTGTGTCTTCAAGTTATATACAGCATCATGTGTTCTATATAAAAGAAAGAAAAGGTGACTTTTATTCTTGGATTTGTTGTGAAAGTTGCTGAACAGGACTGCACTAAACATCCAGACTGCTTTGGAAATGCTTATCATTTATTTACTAGTTGGACTGCCTTTAGTATAGCTGAATGAAAAGCGAGAACTTTGAGGTTTCTGTTTATGCCTTTTCATGTAAAATGTCATGAAATGCCATGGAAATTCTGTTGTACCTTAAGTGCAGAGTTTAAAAACACTGTGCAGACATTATTTCACATTTTTGGATTCACATAAGCTTACAATAGGTAAAATCTCTGGTGCAGTGAAACTTTGACGCTAAAGCTGAACTAATGACTAGGCTTCTTGATGGGGATACAAATAATGCTTCTTTTTTGGACAAGTCGAGTGACTCTAGACCACACACAGCCGTGGGGCAGCCGTGGCCTGGTGGTTAGGGACCTGGTCTTGTGACTGGAAGGTCGCTGGTTCAATCCCCTGGCAGGACGTGACTGAAGGGCACTTTAGTAAGGCAGACTGTTCTCCTTAGTAGTTCCCAGATGGTGGAACAAGCTGCCTACCACCACTAGAGCAGAGGTGTCCCTCATAGGGTTCAAGAAATTCCTAAAAACCGAGCTCTTCAAAGAGCACCTGCTCTAGTGATCCCAAATACTCCCCATGAGTACTGATATGCACTCAGCATTCGATATCCAAATGTTAATTCTAGTATGCTAGTACTAGTAAATACTAGTACAACTCTAGTATTATTTTTTCACATCTGTACTTTCCCACTATTGTAAGTTGCTTTGGATAAAAGCGTCCGCTAAATGCAATGTAATGTAATGTAATGTAATGTAACTAATCCCCACATCCTCCATGGGCACCATGGATAGGGGCTGCCCATGGACTCCTGGTGTGTTACTAGTATGTGTGTTTCACTGATAGGATAAATGCAGAGGACAAATCTGTGCAAGCACACTGGAAAATGATTGTGCACTTTCACTTTCAACTGAGATTTCCCCAATATGGGTAGTGCTTTGTTGATTGCTATGGAGTGTTGGGGAAAGGCATTTTATAAATGAAACTGTAACGAAGATACCATTCGATGGGCTCAAGACTCCACTCATACAAGCCACTCAGAGACCATATAACATACATACTTCTATTCTATGTGGCTTAACATGATTTTTTCAACAATTGCTCTGAACATTTTCATGTAAAGTCAGAGAAATCTGTGACATTTTAGAGACTAGGTCAATGGAATTTTATAAACGTTCCTGTGAATGTATGAAGGTCAATTATAGGGTATAGAACTAAAAGGAGGAGGGGCTTAGGGGATGGTCCTCCTTCTAAACTTGAGTTATTTCACAACAGCAGTGAATGAACAGCACAATTGATTCCAAATCAAAAATGTTCAAAATAGATAAAAATATTTGTCTTCTGACTTTGTAAGATTACACTCCTTACATATTCAAATAAATGCAAC
The DNA here is from genome assembly GCA_036984385.1 of Crenuchus spilurus. Classification (NCBI taxonomy): domain Eukaryota; kingdom Metazoa; phylum Chordata; class Actinopteri; order Characiformes; family Crenuchidae; genus Crenuchus; species Crenuchus spilurus. The sequence continues at coordinate 19,872 of BRDA01004404.1, read as the reverse complement.
AACTACAATGAGAGATGATGTTATGGAATGGGAGGAATAGATTAAAAGGCACATAAAGTCACTTTAGGTCACAGTGCTAAAGGGTTGAAGAAAATGTCACCGTCTGAATGTCGATGCACTGCACATTTTTTTTTTTACCCCATTCCGCAGCATGTAGTAATCCAGCGTACGTCCAGATTCTAACCAGATTCCTTTTCTGGGGTCATCGTCTGACAAGAACAGGCCATAATCTGATGCTGGAACAGAGCAAGAGGATGAGAGAGATTTGGGCATTTTATTTTTCTCTCTAAATGAAAAATGTGCTATTACAGTGGTGATTTTACATAAATGTGACCAGCAGACTGTCAAACAAGTCCTAAAACTAGATCAAGAGAAGCAAATCAAACAAATGAGACAAAAAATATTAGACTTGGTAATTTAATTATTGAGAAAAAATGATCCAATGTTGTATGGAAAAGTATTTGAAGGTGAAATTTGGGTCAGGTGTTGTCAATCAATCAGATGATAATCAGGTGTGAGTGAGTGCCCTGTTTTATACACTGCACAAAAAAATAAAGGGAACACTTAAACAAGACAATGTAACTCCAAGTCAACCACACTTCTGTGAAACCAACCTGTCCAGTTAGGAAGCAAAACTGACTGAATCAATTTCACCTGCTGTTGTTCAAATGGAACAGACAACAGGTAGAAAGGAGAGGCAAATTACCAAAACAACCCCTATACAGGAGTGGTTCTGCAGGTGGTGACCACAGACCTTTTCTCTGTTCTCATCCTTTCTGGCTGATGTTTTGGTCACTTTTGCATTCTGTCAGTTCTCTCACCATAGAGGTAGCATGAGGCGATGTCTACAACCCACAGAAGTTGCTCAGGTAGTGCAGCTCATCCAGGATGGCACATCAATGTGAGCTGTGGCAAGAAGGTTTGCTGTGTCTGTCAGCACAGTGTCCAGAGCATGGAGCAGATACCAGGAGACAGGCCGGTACACCAGGAGACATGGAGGGGGCTGTAGGAGGGCAACAACCCAGCAGCAGGACTGCTACCTCCTCCTTTGTGCAAGGAGGAACAGGAGGAGCAGAGCCAGAGCCCTGCAAAATGACCTCCAGCAGGCCACTAATATCCATGTTTCTGCTCAAACTGTCAGAAACAGACTCCATGAGGGTGGTATGAGATTTTGAGTATGATTCCAAATCCAGACCTTTAAGGGGTAATAATTTTGATTTACATTTATCATTTTTATGTTATTTTGTTCTCAACGCTTTCCACTATGTAATAAAAAAAGATTTTAAACTGGAATATTTTATTCACTGAGATCTAGGATGTGTTATTTTAGTGTTCCCTTTATTTTTTTGAGCAGTGTATAAAAGAACAGGAAAGGCTGATCTTCAGAGCACGTTTGTGGAAGTGTGTCATGGATTTCTGAGGATGTTCCATCAGACTGGATAGTTATAAAACCATCTCTAAATAATTTGGACTCCACCAATCTACAGACAGATCACGCCAAAAGCAAAGCGTGTAATAGTCTGTGAGGTCACAAATGAATGCAAAGTAACTTCTAAGCAGCTAAAGGCCTATTTCACATTGGCTAACATTAATGTTTATGAGTTCACCATCAGGAGAACAATGAACAAAAAGGTGGGCATGCCAGGGTTGCAAAGAGAAAGTCGCTGCTCTCCAGAAATAACATCTGCAAATTATTAAGATGACAGAAAAGCCAGAAGGTTATTGGAACAATGTTATGTGGACAGATGTGACCAAAATAGATATTTTTAGTTTAAATGAGAAGAATTATGCTTGGGAAAAAACACTGCATTCCAGCATTAAAAATGTAATCCCATCTGTGAAACATAGTGGTGGTAGTATCATGGTTTGGGTATGTTTTGCTGCATCTTCCATCATCGATGGAACAATAAATTCCAAAATAAACCAGCAAATTCTAAAGGGAAATGTCAGGACATCTGTCCATGATCTGAAACTCAAGAGAATGTGGTAAGCACACAAGTTGTTGTACCAAGGAATGGTTAAGTATCATGTTTTGGAGTGGCCAATCAAATTCCTGAGCTTAATTCAATAGAAACATTGTGTAAGAACCTGAAGCAAGCAGTTCATAGGAGGAAACCCACCAACATAACAGAGTTGAAGCTGTTTCATAAAGACGAATGGCCTACAATTCCTCCAAGATGATGTGCAGTATTAATTACCAATTACTGGAAATGTTTATTTGCAGTTCTGGCTGCACACAGTGGCTCCACCAGATACAAAAAAACCCCATATACAGTACCAGTCAAAAGTTTGGACACAGTCTCATTCACCATTAGTTTTCCTCCATTGTAAATAAAGAGTGAAGTCATCCAGACTATGAAGGAACACATAAGGAATCATGTAGTAAATTTAAAAGTGTTAAACAAATATGTTGTAGATTTTACTTCAAAGTAGACACACAACTGATGTCTCAAACACATTAAGAGGCAAGAAATGCAAGTCATGAACTCTTGACAAGGCACAGCTGTTAACTGAAAGCCATTCCAGGTGACTACCTCATAAAGCTGACTGAGAAAATGCAAAGAAAGCTGCCATCTAAGCAAGAGGTGCCTACTGTGAAGAATGTAAAATATAAACATATTCTGGTTTGTTTAACCACTGAATGTCCAGAAGATGTTTGACTGTTACTGTACATTTACCACTCAGGATCATTTCCCCCAATAAGTAAAAGATCAAGTCAAAGACTTGGCTGTTGATTTTGTTTGATTCTATTTTTAGGACTTATGATGAGGTTTTAGGTCAAATTTATGCAGAAATGGTAAAGGCTTCATATCACTGCACATCACTAGCAATGAAACAAATGAAACAAAAGTATTTTCAAGCATTTATCATTGAGGCTGATGACAGCCCTCTGTGAGTGCTGCTGATGTTCATGAGGAGAATCCAATTCATTGTGGCTCAAGAAGGCAATCACCTCAGCCACACAGCAGAGCAGGATAAATCTGGCCTGGAGTCTAATGAGTGTACACAGAGTGGAGAGGCTGCGGTCTCGGCCTAAACGACACCTCCTGCAGAGACATTACAGCCCACAGCCCTGCACTCAGCAAACCTCAATAAACACTGAGCCCCTAATGTTTGACTTTGAGACACTTTGATGACTGGAGTGGCGAGAGAGAGCTAGACAGAGAGAGAGGGTAGTGACGACACAGATTTTCATCTCCTCAGCTAGCGCTCTGCCCTCTCATCCATCAAGTTCTCTTTGAGCCAGGATTAGAAAGCAGCCTTGCTGCTCTAAACTGAGAGAGAAATATCCAGTGTCTTTAAAAAGTCAGGCTCATCTATACTTCTGTGAGAAATATTGCCATGAAGAAGAAATTAATACACTTTAATTCCATCACTGCAGATAAGAATCACTAAATAAAACTTATTTAAAGAGGATAAAGTCATATTTAAAAGTGAAAGCATCTTTATCATTCCGTCTTCAGTGCAAGGACTCATACGTGTAATAGTGGGATCGATCAAACCAGTCCTTGCATGACCAGCCATTGTTTGTATGCGCAATGGGATCTGTCCTGAAGGCATGGATGGAGCTGGAGTGAAGGTGCTTATGGTGTACATTATAGGACATCCTCTGACCTCAGCTTCAGGTCTCATGTGATGGAAAGAACAGCATCAGTCCTCATACTAAACCATCGTTATGTCTCAGCTCTCAGTCCAAAAGCTCTCGTACTAAACAACCTCAGAGACAAGGTACCAGACCAGCATCACTATTTCTGTTCACATGCACAAACCACTACACACACGCACACACACACACATATATATATATATATATATAAATATAACATGCCTCAGGTAATTTTTTATACAGCTTATAAATTATCTACAGATGTTTTAAATTAGGATTATATGAACAAAAATTTAAGTGAATTTAATAGACACATATAGTATAGCTCAAGATAAATACAAGGTTAATACAGAGCATCTAATGTGGACTCTCCTAGTAAAATGCTGCCCAGTACTGTTATCGGTCAGACTTCTTGCAAAGATATCTTATAGATGCAAATATATCAAAAAATACTTAACAAATGCACAAGAAATGAAAAGTCTCACCTTGTCCAGTCTGGGCCTCAGGAACCCTTTCTCTGATGATGCGACAGGCATCGTACACAGGGGTGGAGGGCTCAAACTGCATGGTCTTCACTACGTTGCACTGCCGCACACATATCTTCAGCGACAGAGCCACCATCTTGACCTCTGCTCAAACAGGAGCGCCCACGAACACACCTATGGAGAAGAAAGGTATATAATTGTGATTAGTGAACACAGATCTACAATGCCAAGCACAGGGAAAGTTATAAAACAGCAACTAGAAAAGGTTATCGTTGGTTTTCTAGTTTTGGAAATATTTGGCAACAAAAATAAGTTGGCCGACAAAATGGCAAAACACACATTTTTGGTTTATTTATTCTGAACAATGGCGTTTTAATTACACAGCTACCTTTTTTGGTGCTGAAACGGAAAACTACAAGCACAACTTTTAGTAAACTGCACTTGTTATGATGAAGCCAGAATACAGCCGCTTAGCTTTGTGTTTGCGCTTCGGTAGCTGCAGTGTTAGGGACTGTCTCGGAATTACCAGAAGAAATGTGAAGTGTTTCAGTATTTGTAACCAATGACACTCACATTAAACACACAAAACATCATTTTGCAGAATAGTTTAGTTACTAATTTTATAATTTATTTTATAATATAATTTATTTTTGCTGCATCCCTAGTAATGATCATGATTTATTGACATAAATATAATATAAGCAAAAGCATCATTACTACAGTCTGGATCAAGTGCTGATTCTGGAGTATCTTCCACTCAGATTATGATGGTTTGCAGTAGCACTGAGATAAGGAAGTCTGAGCAGAGCTTTGTAGAAGCTTACAGTATATATTTCTATGTTGTGCTTCCTGTAGTATTTTCTTAAGATTAAAGGTGCACTGGTGTCCTTTAAAGGGTAAGGAAAGGGAAAAAAACACCCAATGAGGTGTTTAGCATAAGCTCACTAATCCTCTGTGGAATACCAAAAGTCATGCAACCATTAAGCAGGAAGATAAAGTCTCAAAATTCCTCATCAGCATCATATGAGGCATAGACAGTGGTGGCCTGCTAATCAGCAAGGCCTGTGTAAGCTCCACAGGTGGAAACAGCCAAACATCTGCTGTCAAATTAACCTTAAAGTTCTTCAGCTCTAGAGCGAGGCACAAAGAATGAGTGGATAAAATAGCTCAGTGTAACATAATGCTCTGTTTGAAGTGAGTAATGTCTATCTGACACGTTCCACTAGGACTAGAGGTGATTTGATAGAAGAGGAGAGAGGCGAATAATCTTCTCTGACAATGGATTAGCACTTGGTCCACCCCTCTCTGACTGACTGACTATCCATTCAGTGCCATCTCCTGCAGTCTTACTCCAATCACTTACACACACACACATACACACACGTTTGCTTTTAAAGCTGATCAGGACATTGGGTCACACTTCTGTCTCTACATCACACAGCTCAGGTGTATAGAGTTTCAGACTATACATGTTATCAGGAAATTAGCATGTTATCTGATAGCATCATGTTTGGGTTGAGACCTGAAATGTTTCTTCTAAATGATATATTTCATTTGAGTTTTGTAAATCATTTTGTAAATCGCTAAGTAACAGAAAATCCAAAAATGTAAGGCTATGTACCGAAATGAAACCTTTGGTCGAACACGGTTCTTCATTTATATAAATGATTATAAAATTAGTATATAAACTATTTCCCAAAATAAGTCTTGTAGTTAGTCAGGAATGAATGTCTGTATTTTATTAAGTTGGTTTGACATCATTAGGTTTAATAACATGAGTTTAATTGATTATTCTTTTATATTTGTATATAAAACAAAGACAATAATATACAAATATGTATTAAGATGCATATATGTTACATTATAACTAATCTTTAATAAAATGATGTAAATGTCTAAAATGAATGATGTAAGTCACATGGATGTTTTGTGTCTTTAATGTGAGTGTCATTGGCTACAGACACTGAAACACTTCACATTTCTTCTGGTAATTGTGAGAAGGTCCCTAACATTGCAGCCGCCGAACACAAACACAAAGCTAATCGGCTGTATTATGGTTTCACCATAACAAGTGTAGTTTAGTAAAGGTTGTGCTTGTAGTTTGTTGTCTTCTTCCATTTCAGCACCAAACTGTAACTGTGCTGGTGAATCTGTTTTGTTCGTGGGGGAAAATAACAAATCTGAATGTCCAAAAAGGGAACAGTGTCATTGCTTGGTATAAATGATTCTGTCATTAATTCGGTCAAACACTGAAAGTGTGTTTTGCAATTTTTGGTTGAAATATTTCAGTGGACAAATATTTGATGCATACCTTATGAAATGTGCTTTGAAAGTGGTTTAAACAAATAGAACAATAGCGGGTTATGATTTGACAGTGATGATGTAATAAGAATTTTCTCTAAAGCTTAATCCAGAACCTATTCAAGGGCTTAACATTTAGCAGCTTCTGTACTTTCAATTTTACAGTAAAACAACTTCGCAAAAGTCCCAAAACACAATAATGGTCCTGGAATAATCAGTTATGTATTTCACTTTTGATGAACACACACACACACAGTATAAAATGGAGATAAGGTCACTCGGGGGTGGGGTGGGGGGGAGGAGGTCCTGCAGAGTGTTTATGTGCCAGATGTGAAGCTCAGTTTCAGCACCCAGGATGATACCTCACACCCAGCAGGAGTGCACCAGCAGACAGACAGTGCCACCCACAGCTCAGACCTGACTCCAAGACTGCTGAGAGCGTCTGGTGTGTGAATGAGAAGAAGAAATGCCCTAATCCCCCACCACTGCCCACCAGGCAGAGGCACTCCCCCTCCTCACTTACACCCAATCTGTTACACAGAACACTGGGGGAAATGCCCCCTACTATTGAACTTTTCCAAAGTACTTCCAGCTGTCCAGCTATACTGCCTTACACCAGTGAATGTAAACCTCAAGCATCACACACAATAAATGTATTGTTATTTACTTCATTATATTACAATTATACATTAACCCTCTGGAGTCTGAGGGTATTTCAGACACTCTGATGTAGTTTGACATGCCTTAATTTTTTACAAATTACACCCATTTAAAATTATTTTTTTCCCAAAGTGTTACACAGGGTTTTATTCAACACAAACTCAGCAACAACAATGTCAAAACAGTAAGAGAGTCATAAATCTATATTTTGATTAAATCTGCTCTAAACTTAGACTTTCCAAAAAGCTATTTTCAGATGTGTTAACATATTGTGAAAAAACACAACATTGTTAGCCAAGACGTTTGAGCTCACAACTGAATAAACAGAGGTCTTGGCTACACATTGATCATTATAGTTTTTAGAAATTGTTTGTGGTTTTATTTCAAAAGTTTAGCAAAAGTGAGGTGACACTGTTTTCCTCAGCCACTAACTTACACTAAATATTCATGAGATAGATGTGAGGTGAGAGGTATTTTGTTCAGGATGACTTCAGTTGAGATGTCTTTGTTGAATACACATTTCACAGATTCCAGAAACCCACCAATGGAATATCCAGAATTACCATGTCATTATCATATGAATGATAGAGCGTGTCTTCTGGCAGGAAAATATGTGCAGCTGTCTGAGTCGCTCTCACAGACGTGTCTCTGCTTATTTAAGCTCCTCACACAAGAATCTAAAAATACAGTTTAATACTATTAGTTTTTAAACTATATATATTTGAAAATTAACACTAGAACCCCGGAGGCTCACGAGTTTTGGCGTCGCCCGCACCTCCTGCTGAGCAGCCATCAGAGCACTTTTGATATGCTAATAATATGACAGAGTCCAGGGTCCAATTATAAATTTATAATATATTTATATGAATATAGAAATTAATTGTTAACAATAATTAACAATTATTACATGCTATATTTTGTTACAAAACTATTATTATAGGGGAGGGTTCAGAGAATGTTTAGCGAGTGAAAATAGAGCGAAATAAATGACTACAGACTTTCACTTTATAAATTCTCTCTGTTTCAGTGTTTCATTTTGGTTGGCAAGCTGAAAAGACTTCACCCCCCTGGACTCTTTGTCATGTTATTAGCGTATCAAAAGCGCGCTGATGGCCACTCAGCAGGGGGTGCGGGCGACAACAAAACTTGTTAGCCTTCGGGCTTCTAGGAGGGAGAGAGAGAAACTACTTTTTTCATCTCAGGGGTTCTAGTGTTAAACCCTTTAAGGTTTCCTTAAACGGGGTATGTTTAGTTTTGTTTCTAGGATAAAATCTCACAGAGGTATATAAATGTTTTTATACAGGTGGGTCTCCAAACAGTTAACAGCATTAAGGCTAGCAACATATTGACAAAGCCTTTCATATCAACATTAACTGGAAGTCAACTGGAAATATCAACGGTTTCATCTTCTAGACAAGGAATAAATACAACTGAAGCACAAATTAAAAAATGATAGAGGGTTCGTTGCAAAGGCCCCCAGTGGCTCAGTGGACTAAGGCGCTGACAGTATTATCGGAGGACTGCGAGTCCAAATCACACAAGTTCAAATCGACTGCTCGAGTGAGCAAAACATGACAGGTAGATGATGCTCTCTCCCCATCACTACCATGCAATGTCTGCTGGCTCAGGCATCTGCCAGTCGATCCATCAGAGCTGGGCATCCTTTGGCTACCCAGTGACGATGTATAAGCAACAGTTGGAAAAGAGGCGGTGGCTGCATCAGAGTGCTTGTTAGTCTTCACCCTCCTAGAGTCAAGAGATGGGGAGGGTCCTAGTGGATGCACCTTTTGATAGATATAGAAAATGGCTGTATATACCCCAAAGGGTTCTGCTGTAGTTATGATGTCAAGCTTGTAATAGAGGAACCATTTTTTGGTGCTATATAGAACCATCTACAGCACATTCTTCATCAAACCCTTTCACCATGCAAAGAACCCTTTGGGTGTTCACGGTTCTATACAGTACCATTTTCTTTAGTAAAGTACCCTTGAACAACCCATCTCTTCAAAGTGTATATGTCCAAATCAAACGGCATTTAGGAAAACATGATTCAGACTAAGCCATGTTACAGCTTCCTCATCATGTATTATCTCTCCTGATAGAAGAGCTTTTCTTCTGTCCAGGCCACAAAGAACAGGAGCAGCTAATCAGCCCCTGCTGCCTCTAAGACAGACACCAAATCCCTGACATCACATATAAGATCAAAAATAACATTTCTACTTTCAATGTTACACATTAAAGTGGCTCTCCAGGGCATGCGCCTTAACCAGCGCAAAGATTCCCTCTACTATAGGAAATATATTAAGTTATGTTGCTATATCCTGCTGAAAAACCATTAAGAGGAGGTTTTAGACTGAAGACAACATCCTACGAAGACTTTCTCTGGAGGCTGCTGCTGTAAACATGGACAATTGAATTGAGCCGGGGGAAGAGCAGGGGCCATCTGGAAGGTATTGCAGCATGGTGATCTGCAGTAGTAACAATAGCAGAGGGCACAGCCCTGGAGCCTGGTACAGTACCCGTCAAACAATTGGACACACCTTCTCATTCAATGGTTCTAATTTTTCCTACATTGTAAATGAATACTGAGGTCATCCAGACTATGAAGGAACACATAAGGAATCAAGAAATAAACTTAAGTGTTAAATATGTTTTAGATTTTAGATTCTTCAAAATAGACACACAACTGATGTCTCAAACACATTAAGAGGCAAGAAATGCAAGTCATGAACTCTTGACAAGGCACAGCTGTTAACTGAAAGCCATTCCAGGTGAATACCTCATAAATCTGACTGAGAAAATGCCAAGAAAGCTGGCATCTAAGCAAGAGGTGTCTACTTTGAAGAATGTAAAATATAAACATATTCTGGTTTGTTTAACACTTGTTTGTTTACTAAATAATTACATATGTGTTTCTTCATAGTTTGGATGAGTGTCCAAACTTTTGACTGGTACTGTATGTGTGTGTATAATGAGAGAGCAGGAAGATGTGAACAAGCTACACAAAACAAAAGATTCTCACACAGAGACGGTTAGTCTCACATTAGGTGGCCATTCAGAGCATCACCAATCGCATCTATTATCAGTTATAAACGGTGACTATTAGAGCTCGACCTTAACTCAAATCTCAGAGAAGGAACCACTTCAACTCAATATTAGTTTATAGAATAATACACAATTCTGCATTAAACATGGACATTTACAGCAGACATGATCATTTTACCTTGAATGTAGCAGCTGATTTCTTTAGTAAATGTTGATGTTCTCCACTTCTAAAAACTTCTGACTGACACCTATGACATCTCAGTGACATAATGTATGTAGCAATTCCAGAAGTTTAGCATGATTTTTTTTTCACTCATGATTGGTCCCAAATACTAGAATTTTAAACTAAAACTGATTACACTGCCCAGTAGTGGTTTCTAATATGGGTGCCAGGGTGGCATGACGTGACACGATGTCAGTGGGTTCCAGAGAGGTTCTGTGAGGTTCTGTTGGGTTCGGAACTAGTGTTAATTTCGTTAATAATAATTATGACGAAAAATATTCGTTGACGACCATTTTTTCACGACGAAAAGGAGACGAGAACTAAATAAAAACTAATATTTTAAAACGAAAACTATGACTAAAAGTATTAGACTTTTCGTTGACGAATAAAAATGAAACGAAAATGTCACAGAAGGACAAAAAGAATGTTTTTGTCCAGTAATCCGCTTTTTAAAATAAACCTGCCGCACGTCTGACTTTCTCAAAGCGCGTTAAGCTCCCGTCACACTGGTGAAGCTTAACAACACAACGTGCTGACGTCACTGCCGGAGCTTGGACGGAAAAGAAGAAGCGATTTATAGAGTCATTTCACTTTCGCTTCCACACAAAACAAAACAGAGTGTAAAGTTTGTGGATTTAAAATAACTGGGAAAAACACTACGAACCTCAAGAGGTCCTCAGTTCTCACCACAGCGAGCTTTACAAAAAGGTAAGCTAACATAGTTAATGTAGCTAGCTAGCTAGATGTTAACTAGTTAGCTAACGGTGATGAATATGTATATCTGATATGTTTCATTTTTCATTTTTGAATTTTTCACTGTATAAAGGGGAAATGTGCAATCCGTTATCATTATCTTAGGTGTTTAGCTTAAATAGATCACAAACACATCTAACTGGAGCCGTAAGACACACATACAGCCTCCGTTTCATTTTAAATACAGTCATATAACGAAACAAAGAGGAAAGGCACGTAAGCCATGGTAGTCCACATTAAGTGCAAGTTAATGTTAGCCAACAGGAAGGAGTAAAAGAAATGAGGAAAGGCCAGCACACCAGAGAAACCCAACTCTTTCCCTCTTAATCTAACCTTTATCGTTTGTGACAGAAAGCTCAGACTTCTCTCGTGTGTCTGTTGTTTGTTATACTAGATATTTACGCAGACATAAATAATTTCTGGTTTTTAAGAGGCTGTGAAGTGATTGCTGTTAATGTGTGTGTTTAGTCATGTTGATATCAAATTGTATTTACACACTACATTTTGTCATGTAAAAGTTTAATAAACGCAAAGTGTTTTAGAAAAAGAAAAATGGGCCAACTTTCTTCCACAATATCTGATGTCATTGTGTTATTAAATGTAACAAAAATTAAAGACTATTGTTTTATTAAAATAACAGTAAGCAGTCTAAAATAGCGCTAATTTAAATTAGTATAACTATAAAATAAAAAAACTATAAAATACAACTAAAATTAGATTAAATATTTTAAACATTTAACTGACTAAAACTAGACTAAAATGTTTTCAGTGTTCGTCAACAAAAACTAGACTAAAACTAACAATAACTACATGACTAAAATTTGACTAAAACTAATATACATTTTAGTCAGAAGACTAAGACTAAAACTAAATCAAAATCACCTGTCAAAATTAACACTGTTAGGAATGCCACTGTCACTTGTTGCTTCTTAATTATGCTGGTGGCAGCCATTCAGTTCACAGAAATCACTGAAGAATTCATTCAGACTGGGCAGCTTTCTTATGGGAGCGTCAAAAATGAATCCCTTAACATAAAAATGAAAGATGAGTAGTGAGGCAAACATGCAGAAAGTTAGGCCTCCTTTCTGCTTTTGGGACCTCCCCTTTCTCCTGCCTAATCAGTTGATTGTATTGGACTCCACAAGTCAGGACCTAGTTGAGGGTCACATGATGCCCACATCATTCACATTAGCCAACCACAATCACATCATCCAAATACTAACTGTAATCACCTGTTTTTAATGATAGTTGCTCTATATACTGGACTCTAATCTTGTAAAATTCCTCTCATTAAATTTTTCTATCTACTGTTATACAAACATATTTTTAGTCGCAAGAAATCACGAGGCCCTCTCTAAGGGCATAGAAGACCCTGAGGGTTCCCCAATGCTGTTTGTATGCATTATGGCCGCATTGTGTTAGTCAGCAATTGAAGCTGATCAGTCTAAACAAACACATTACAAAACACAAAAATACAATAAAATTCCAGAAATCACAAACTAGTGGTGACAAGTGATCTATAAAGAAGCACAAATGTTTATAGTAGGCTACTATGTTCTTATGTCATATACAAGAATAATCCACAGAGACCATGAATCAAATTGCAGGTAACGCTCTGGCCACTCAAATCGGATTTCAAAATGTCTTTCGTGTAACTCGCAATGCGACATAGAGCGACACGTCACACCCAGAGTGACGAAAGTGTGGCGATCCTAAAAGTTGGATACAAAGGGCACAACAGCAGAGTCCCAAGTTGCCAGGTCCCGAGAAATTCTCCAGCCCACTGTCGGTCAGAAAGCCACCCTGTACAAACTTTAAACTACCTCAAAATCTAAAGAGTCTAATCACATCTTATTTTAGTCTTACTCTAATCTATATTTTCAGATTCCTCCACTGGGGTCTGCTAATATTAGAAAGCACATGAGTGCATTAAAATAAATACAGTGGGTTTGTGGGAAAACTGCCAACCTGGCAACTCTACAGCCACGTCACCAGCGTGGCTGTAATTACTGACGCCTGCACTGTTATAACGGTCATCTCAGCAGATCTGATTTGAAAAACTAATCCAACTGGCCTGCAGTCTGAACGCAGCCTTATTTACTCTTACTTGAATAATTTATTAATGAGTGTACTTAAATTATAACAATAAGAGTAGTGTTATTAAAGAAGACACTTCCTGCACTCTTTCCATTCCTGCTAACTACAAATGTCAATATTAAATGTTCTTTGTCAACATTTCAGAATAAACTGACCCCCAGTTCAGACTCAGATGGCTCAGAAAGTCTATTTTTTCATGTTCTCATGCCCTGGTTGGTCAGGCCACACAGAGAATGAATCTGGAAGCCTTTTGCTAGGAACCAGCACATGAATCTGGAGCAGCATTGGAGGACGAACCCCAAGATGTCCAGCTGTGATCTATAAACACTCCTCTACAGCTGCAAGCTCACAGAGAGACTCGGCGATGGCTGGAGGATGGCTGTAAAACACCAATCTGGAACTGTCAAAACAGATCCACAACAGAATGCTAAGTCTGCTCCTGCTGTATAGATGCTGTCCTGTAGCACGGTTTGGAGGCTTCTGTTGATGCAACAACAAACACTTTCGAGGGAGAGTGAATGGATGGTTACTCATATTCTCCATTTCATTCTTGAGAAATTGTCTGTTTATCCACAGGAGCATCTTGACCTAATCTTAGACTGTAAAGACAAACATGACTTCTTTTCCTGCAACATTAAGATGGAGATGCAGTATATGAATGCCAGTTGTATAATTACACAAACATTCACATTTAACAGGAATAACTCATTCATAACTGTAGATGTAGCCAGCTCTGATTCATCAGCTAACAGACACCTGAGCCAACGGACAGCCAATTTTGCTCTCTGATAGTGTCAGAAACTTAGTCCACATGAGTGTGCTTTATCATATTTTATATTGACCACTGTTTTATAAAAGCAAGAAGTCGTTCGAGACACTGCATTACTGTGATTTTATCACAGAGAAGAAAGTTTTAGTTACTCTGCTTCGCGTCAGGGTAAAAACACTAAAAACAAAAGCAGCTGTTCAATGTTCTTTAAGTACTGACTATGTCCACAACATGCTCAGAAGACTCTATTGTGAGATAAAGTGATGTTTCTATGTAAGAGACAATGGTTATACAAAGTGAAGGAGGAAAAAAAAAAAAAACTTTCCTCCATCATATGCATTCATTTCCTATTACGGGACAACTGGTTGCCAAACATTTGGGCTTTTTTGTGTATTTAAATGTACAAACTAAGCAAGACAAGTACAAACCGGATTCCAAAAAAGTTGGGACACTAAACAAATTGTGAATAAAAACTGAATGCAATGATGTGGAGATGGCAAATGTCAATAATTTATTTGTAATAGAAGATAGATGACAGATTTAAAGTTTAAACTGAGAGAATGTATCATTTTAAGTGAAAAATATGTTGTTTCAAAATTTCATGTCGTCAACAAATTCCAAAAAAGTTGGGACAAGGCCATTTTTACCACTGTGTGGCATCCCCCCTTCTTCTTACAACACTCAACAGACGTCTGGAGACAGAGGAGACCAGTTTCTCAAGTTTAGAAATAGGAATGTTCTCCCATTCATGTCTAATACAGGCCTCTAACTGTTCAATCGTCTTGGGCCTTCTTTGTCGCTCTGTTCGCTGATGTTTAAGGGCCCGGAGATCACGAGCATCCAGTAGAGTTTTACGGCCTTGACCCTTACGCACAGCGATTGTTCCAGATTCTCTGAATCTTTTGATGATGTTATGCACGGTTGATGATGATAACTTAAAAGTCTTTGCTATTTTACGCTGGGTAACACCATTCTGGTATTTCTGCGCAACAATGGTGGAATTGGTGATCCTCTTACCATCTTGGCTTCAGAGAGACACTGACACTCTGAGAAGCTCTTTTTATACCCAATCATGTTGTCAATTGACCTAATTAGTGTTAATTGGTCTTCCAGCTGTTCGCTATATCCTCAATTTCCTTTTTCCAGCCACTTATTGCTACTTGTCCCAACTTTTTTGGGATTTGTTGACATTGTGAAATTTTGAATCAACATATTTCTCCTTTAAAATGTTACATTTACTCAGATTAAACTTTTGATCTGTCATCTGTGTTCTATTATGAATAAAATATTGACATGTGCCATCTCCACATCATTTCATTCAGTTTTTATTCACAATTTGTATAGCGTCCCAACTTTTTTGGAATCCGGTTTGTAGTCTAAAAGGAAACGTGTCTGTAGTAGACTACTAGTGGGATACTGTCAGAAATATTTTTGAGGTCATTCAAAGGTTTCCAAAGCACTGATATAGAATTCTAAAGGTTGAGAGGTGCCAGTTGAGGTGGTTCGGGCACCTGGTTATGATGCCTACTGGGTGAGGTGTTCCAGGCATGTCCAGTTGGGAGGAAACCCAGGACACGCTGGAGAGATTATATATCTCAGTTGTCCTTGGAGTCCTCCCATATGAGTTAGAAGAGGTGGCTGAGGAGAGGGATGTCTGGTCTACTTTGCTTGGGTTGTTACTCCCATGACCCGGACACGAATAAACGGAGGATGATGGATGGATATAGAATTGTGATTAAACTTTTTACTGAATCTATTTCATAATAATAATAATAATAGTTACACTTATATAGCACTGTTCACAAACCCAAATACACTTTACAATAATGAAATAAATTAAATGAAAACAAAAACACTCCCCTCCCCCCCAATTTTCTCTCTTTCCCAATGTGGTAGTCGCCAATTAACCCAAACCATGAGTGGCTCTCCCCATCACTTTGCATTGTCCCTGACTCTAGGAGGGTGAAGACATGCATACGCCTCCTCTGTTGCGTGTGATACAGCCACCAACTCTTTTTGAACTACCACTTGATACACCATCCCTGGGGAACCAATGCGCTCGGAGGAAAGTGCAGGGTCTCTAGTTTTGAATGGACCAATCAGTAGACACCCGAGCCAGCGGACATTGCAATGTGTGAGTGATGGGGAGAGTGAGAGCGCCATCTACCAGCCCAGAGAGATCACTGCCAATTTTGCTCTCTTGGGCCCCGGCTGTTGATGGCAAACAGCATGAGGCCACACAGGTCATATGTCCTCTGGTCATAGTGTCAGTGTCTTAGCCTGCTGAGCCACTCAGGGCTCAAAAACAAAACAAAAACATTTTAAGAAGAATGAAAGAAGGTAGAGAAAAGGTAGATTTTAGATTGGACTTAAACTCAGACAGAGAGGGTGATAATATAAGAGAGAGAGGCATTCCAGGGGGTAAGGGCAGCAACAACAGGACCTAAGAGAGCATGGAGGAGCCTGAGGCTGTAAGAAAGCAGAAAGATAGGATGGAGCTAATCCATGCCAGGCCTTATTGGTCAGGATTTTGTAGAGGATGCACTCAGAGACAGGTAACCAGTGAAGCTGATATGAGCAGATTTTTTAGATTGGACTAAGATTCTGGCAGCAGAGTTCTGAATATACTGAAGAGGCTGTATATAGCACATTTCTCATCTCCAGAGTACAAAACAATAACAAATATAAAAGCTAGCTTCCATTAGCATCAACCATTCCTTACACAGCCACATTCTGGTGCAGGGCTCTGGTACAGTATCTACTATTCGCCTGCTGTTAGCTAGAATAAAAACCCGTAGCACTTTCATTTACAGAGGCATCACGTTTTAGGTATCAGCGCTTCCCTCGAGAGTGGTTGGTCTCTTTGAGTTGTGAAATCCGAGGCAGAGATCACACTAACACTTGGATTAACATTCCAGCCACACACATAAGATTTTAATAAGCCTTAATATGATTTTAAACAAGAAAAGGGTCACGGAGTACACAGATGTGCTAATCTTTAGAGTGCATAAATACCTCCTGGGTTGCGCGTGAATCTCAAATATATTTAATAAGCTAGAGCTGCCACATAATTTTACATAATAATTGTCATGTAATCGTATGCAAATTAAATAGAGTCATAAGGAGACTAAAAGAATTAATCTAGCCCCGGAAAGATAAAGTGGTACGAGAACAAGAAAACTGAGAGAGAGAGAGAGACACTGATGCATTGACACTGGTTAAGTACACTTTTTCCTTTCCCACACCATTTCCAACAGTCTGCTCCTGACTCTGAACAGATCCTACTCGGCCATTGACAGGCAGTAGCTGAGCTCTTCTAAGTCCAAAATATTAATAAGAATAACTGAGCAAAGGCCACCGCCGAGCTGCATCCGCATAAACAAGAGCAAAGCAGCTCATTACACAACTCATCCGTGCAATTTCCTGCTTTTAGGCCTCTTATCTGGTCATCTCATACAGCATCCTTCACATACAACAGCTTTCCCTTTAAAATGCATGTTCATTAGATCTTACAGAAGGACGGAAGTATAGCCTCAATTTTGTTAATCCCCAAGGCTAAACATGACCTGTTTACAATCACATACTACAATATAAGACACTAGAGATGCTTTTCATACCTTTTAAAGCCCGTCCTGACCTGTAATTGTATCCACAGTACAATGGACTGGTATTGGGTATAGCACACGGTTAGCTTAGCTCACAGGTCAACCTTCTACAGCAATGACCATTCATCGCTTTACTTCTCCAGCTCCAAACACTAATATTCTCTTTTAACTGCCTCCAGGACATCAATTTGAGCACTCGCAGCCTTAATTGAAACGCTTTAAATCAGATGGCTTTAAGAACAGCCTGCTGCATGACTAGAATTAATCAGCCTTCATAAACACAAGAAAGAGCAAAGCTGATTTATGTTGCTGATGATCAACCATCTATTTTATTACATCACTAATCATGTCCTCAGTCTGTATTTACCTCAATACAAGATTAAACTGAAGCACATCGTGATTAGAAGAAAAGTGTGAGACAAGGGTCTGCTCATTTTGAAGATGCTCAGGCTTTGGCTTTAATAAGCTTTGAAGAATAAACACAGAGATCGAGTCTTTTTAAAGATCTGGCTCATCTGGAATAGCTGCCCATAAACTCTGAGGACCTCATAAGTACAACAGTATGTTTTATACAGAAGTATAATAGAGTTCATCAGCTTCCAGGTTCTGTTTAATAATCTAGCTTGAAATATTAGAAAATTAACTGCGCAGAAAAACCAAGAGAATTAAATTAATTAATAATTAATAAATTAATAGTAACCATATTGGCCATATAATATTTTTGTCTCATTTCTTTAACTGGGTTCTCCTTATCTACTTTTAGGACTTGTGTGAGCATCTGATGATGTTTTAGGTCAGATTTATGCAGAAATATAGACAAACTTTCAAGCACCACTGTGTACATCAGCAGCCAACCACAGGCAGGGTCTGTAGACATGACAACAAACAAGATGTGTGTGGAATATATAATGTGGGGGTGTGAACAAAGGCGAGGCAAAGCAGTAAACACATGGGAAGTGTAAAAACAATTACAGGCCACGTGGAAGTGAAAACAGACAGACAGAGCAGGGTAAACCCTTACATTAAGCTAGTTTAATCCTCACTTTCTTTTGGAGGGGGGAATTCCACAATATCCCACAAATCAGGAGTTTTAAAGTTATCCAGATATAAAATACAGCACTGAGGGTTGTACAATAGGCATACCCTGCTGCTCTTTTCCCTCAGGTTTGGTTTTAGGCTTAAGTAACCTGGCTAAATGGAGAAATCCTGCTTTGTGAAACACCCCCAGAACTGTGACTCTCCGGAGATTCTCCGACAGCGTATTCTGAGAACCAGTTTGTTCCACACGGGTCTATTTAGACCCCAAAAGTGAGGATCTGTGGAATTTACAGGTCAGTAAAAACGTAATCTGCTTTTTTAGTGACTATGAGATGATTAGGATGGTTAAGAAGCATTAAACTAAGAATGTTCACACTGTTATAGATGTATCTCATCAAGAGCACAGCTAGCAGCAATGGGTTATAGCAAGTGGGTCAGCCACATTTCCAAAAATGTCCACAGCCGTGCTGAAAATGGAGGTTAAATGAATATCTCTCTGAGAGGGAGGGAGAGAAATAAATGGTAATGGCTGTGCTTTTGTGAAGTACCTCTGATAACCCTGTGCGTTGTATGGGGTCGCTGTAGTGTCAGGCCAGGCTGGCTGACAGAAATGATGAATCTTGCCCTTGTCTCAGGGAACGGAGGGAAAAAAGCAGCTCCTTTTACTCTAAAAATACTCCACAAAGTAGAACGTCCTCCAGCACTATCACACATGGATCCACTGAGCAAACCCCCCTCCTCAGTCTTTCTCTCCCTCGCCCTCCACAGTCATTCCCTCTCAGCCATATGGCAGTTTGCAATCTTTGACGCTGGTAGCATTGCTAAAACCAAACGGCGTCATGTGCTTTCAGTATCATATAACTGCTTTAAGCATTCCCAAATACAGTGCAAGGCCAGGAACGACCCCTTACTGTGCGGTCTGAAGCCTCTCAAAGAGATGAAAGGACTTATAATGATTTGTTCTAATCAGTTTAAGGGAATTTAGTATAAGAACTACTCTAATAAGTAAAGGGCAGGGAGCAGTCACCAGCATCTGGGCTAGGCTGAGAAACCAAAACACACCCAAATGCAGATGTTTGCACTTTATCTCTCTCTCTCTCACACACAAAATCACACTATTTATACTCAGTGAAGTCAGTATTAGTCCTTTTCACATCAGTACCTGGTTAATTATGCCAACGTTGTGATTACAGGAGTGAGAACGTGGGACACGGGAGAGGATTTATTAAAGCGTGCTACAACACATAATATAGTCTAAAGCCTTTATCTTATTAAAGTCTGAGTACTCT
>BRDA01004403.1:17291-38901 GCA_036984385.1 Crenuchus spilurus | reverse complement strand
TGTTTCTTTTTTAACATCCTCACCAAAAAAGATCAAATATTTTGTGTTTATTTGTTGGGAGAATTACAATTTGTATAAAAATGCACACTTAAAAAACCCCACACAGTGAGATGACAATTTATGGTAAAATCACAGCATCAAATACAAAAACTACAATAACATGCTAATTTTGTTCACTTTTTAAACACCACACTCATCTGTGTGTTGGTGCAATAGCACTGATGGTTTTTCAGTTTTGATCCAGTTTATTTGTTGTGGTATGGCTATGAAGCATTACCAGTTTACATTCAGACAAAAAAATTGCATTTCAAATGAATGTGGATGCTTATTAATCTATCATACCTCTTCTGATTGGTAGAGCTGCCACAATTACACTGTGTTAAGTTCATCACCTTCTTCAAGAAGATAGTGACAAATGTGCTCTACCAAATCACTGAGCAGAGTGTAAAAGGGTTAACCTCACAATAAATTACCACTATTTATGGCAAGATGTCATGGTATATGGACTGTATTTGGTGATGGAAGGTATCCAGAGATATTCCAATTGATCATTCCCGATACCTCGCAGGACTTGTTGTCATTATGTTAGCAGAAGGCACTCGGTGCACAAGAAGTCCAGTCTTAGTACACCTTCTGAGATGCTACCACCACCATGCTTCACCTTGTACCCTATTATGTCTTTTGCCTTCAATAATCATTTTGGACTCTGCTACAACTGACTAGTGTGCTTGCTTATTTATACATGAAGCAAGATCGGTCACATGTCATCTTCACGCCAAACCAGGGGTGGTGATAATATGCTGATATGACTGTGTATAACGTCATATGCACAGTTTGTATATAGTTAAACATTTTGAAACACTTTACAATAAGGCTGCATTTGTTAACAGTAGCTTATATTGAGCATTAAATTCCCAGCTAGCCCTGTTATGGTCATATTCTGGCATGCTGGAACTTAACTGTGGCCCAAATCTGGTAGCCAGGTCTACCCCAATATCAAAATGATCTGAAATGTAATTCTGGCCTATATATGGCTACCTGGATCCCAGGCATGAGTGCTAGCACTTACCCAGCTGCTAGCCAGAACAATCATCATTTAGTAATGTCTCTGTGATTAATTCATAACAAGCAGTTTAGAAAACACATTTGGCAGAATACCGAACATAATTTTTTATTTCTATAAATCATTATAAATTACTATTTCTCAAAATAAGCCTTGTAGTTAGTCAGGGCTTAAATGTCTGTATTTTAGTAAGTGTTTGACATCATTAGATTTAATAACAGGAGTTTGATTATTCTTTTATATTTGTGTAGGAAACAAATGTTAGAAAAATGACACGAGGCAATAATATATGAATATGTATGAAGATGCATGTATGTTACATGATTATTAATATTAAACAAGCATGAAACAAAATGACGAAAATGGCTAAAATTAATGATGTAAGCCACATAGATGTTTGGTGTGCTTAACTGAAGCGTCATTGTCTACAGACACTGAAACACTGAACATTTGAGATGGTCCCTGCAGTCGCTGGAGCAAACACAAAGCTAAGTAGCTGTATTCTGAATTTAGTATAACAAGACCACTTTAGTAAAGGTTTCACCACCAAACTGTAACTGTACTGGTTTTGTTAACTGTGAGGAAAAGCGGAATTCTGAATAAAGGTAAATATCATTAAAAATGACATTGTTCTGTATAAATTATTGGGATGTGGAATATTCCATGCATCCCTAAAAACCATTTTTTCTGGAACTTTTAGTTTCCTGCATTATGTGAGCAATGTCCTTCACATAGTGTTACATTTTCACAATGATTGGACCAATAGAAATGCTCCAAAACTATTACATATATAAAATATTACATTTTCCTTTTCTTTGAAAGTAAAAACTTCTTCTGTCGAGGCACCATTTTGGAGATATTTCTTTGAACAACAAAATATTATACAAGTTAGTTCTGACTGAGCAATTTGATTGGACTCCTCTATGAGTGCTGGTAGAGTTCACCAGACCTGGGATTTAAATACACATAACAGCATTTTTCTGTTATCCCTTAAATGATCAAGTTGTCAACTTGCATTAGAATAACATGCAAAAAAACTGTCAACAGACTCTTATTTGACACAAAGGGAAACATAAATGTATATGATGACCTGTTACCATAGAGCTACACAAAATAATCCTGCACACAAGTGTGTGTTCACTTCATGGATGGGATAAAGGGTCACATTTCTCTTTGTGCAGTACTGTGGTGAACGAGTTGGTTCCACCTTCTCCCTAATCACCACCGCCTCATGCCTAGGACTCAATCACAGCAATGCTGATATTCACTTTGACAGCACTTCCTCTCATGATATTGCTTAACTGCAGCTAATGTGAACCAAGCTTTAATGAAGCATTTGTTGATACTTACATACAACTAACTATTCATATGAAATACTTATAAAAGTCTTGTGTTAACACTTAGTGAAGGTCTGAATATCAATCAAGGCAACAACTAAAATAACTGTTAAAGATGGTAGATTGGCCAATAGATAACTTCTAAAGCTCTTGTAATACAACTATACTGTTATTTGTGACCCTTAATATAAAGTGTCATCTTTGAATCTTAATAGAAGACAGATTGGCAAGTTTGTCCTTTCTCTGTTAATCAAATGTATATTATTTATGTTCTGGAGAAACAAGATTTAGAGAACATCAGCACATGTTTGGTGAGTGACAAAAGTAACATGTCATTATTTGATTGTTTGAAGGTAAAATGAGTAAAACATCCATAATATATTGGATATTGCACAAAAACAAGTTGTATGGATTCTTAATTTAAAACATAGGAGGAGAACCCTGCAAGTTCAACGTTTGTCATTAATGGGGGTCCAAGACTTTTGCAGCCCACCTCAATTTAAATTCTGATTACATACAATAATACTTAAGTGTTGTACTTTCCAAAGGAATTCTTTGGAACAATACTTCTGCATTAATGTAGAATATCTTAATTATACGGAAGTATTGTGGAAACTGAATACTCTTCCACAGAAAAACAAATCTAGGACTTAACACATACATTAAAATAAAAATACATGATATTTTCTGGGTTTTATATAAATAAATAATCCTTTAGTCCCAAAGGCACGTCACGTATGAGACCACTTCGATTTGTATACACTTGGCCAGAATTTCCTTACCCAGTTTTTTCTGGGACAAGTCAATTCATTTTGTCTCCCCCTCATGGTTGCTTAAAACATCAAAAGCAGGCCTGAGCTCAGCATGGACATCGTTTTGTACTGATGTGCACTGTTGACCTGCCTGAGGAGAACCCTATAAAGACGAATTCATACAATAATAAGCTTAGTAGAATTTCAGGAACCTTTAATTTAATTACAGGTTTATTACTTATGTTAAGCCTTACTAGAATCAAAACCATATTTGCAAACATACTTGAGCACCAAAACCTGTTTCTGATTATTCTACTATGGAATAATAATATGGATATTATCAAATAATAGAGGCTTTTACTGGAAGCTTAAAATGTTTAAAACTGCAATGTCGGGCTGACATCCAGGAGTTATCACAGAATCTAAATGTAATGCTAAGCTTATTTCACATTTGAACACAGTTCACCCTTCGGAGTATTGTAACTGATTTGTCACCATAAATTTTTTGATCATTTTTAAAAACAAGTACAAAAAAAAAAAAAAAAAAAAGTGTTGTTTAAAAGAACTAAATGTTGACAGACTGGAAAAATGTGCTCAGATATGAAATAATTAAATTTCCCCTTTAACCTGGATTGAAGATTAAAAAAAATCTAGAAAACCAGCTCTTTAGAAAAAAAGTATTTTTTTTGCCAGATAGCACTGTATTGCAAAATATAAATAGAACTAATGCTATTAATAGTGCATTTCCATGAAATAGAATATTGTGAAAAGTTGATTGGTGTTCATAATTTAATTCAAATTACAGGTAAATTGTCATATTTTATATTCATTACGTGTAAAGTGACATATTTCAAGTCTTTTTAATGTTGATACTGTGAATAGTTGTTTCCTCAAACTCAAAATGAAGTATTGAGATGCTGAATGTTTTATTTTCATGAGCTATAAGTCATACTGATACAGTAAAACAAAAAGCTTGAAATATCACTTTACATAAAGGGAATATAACATGACCATTTGCATTTTTTTAATTAAATGAGAAAACATTTTGACATGATAAACTACTTCACGTTATTTAAATTTTTGGAGATGCACTTGTACACTAGAGAGAGACTTGAGCTATGATCTTGCAGAGCCTTGGGTAAGAAGAGGAGACTGTCTAAAGAGAGTAGAGAAAGGCAGACATGAAGGTGGCACAGGTGTACTGGCATTCCAGAAGCTCTACTACACTTTTCAAGCTGTAACTTTAATGCAGTCAAATTGGCCATGTCTGCCAGATCCGTGACTGATTGTCCCTCCTAGCCCTGAGAGCCGGTGGAACAAGACTAACTGCAGTTGAGACATTTCCATCAAGATACAGACAGTGTCACAGACATAATCTCTTGTGCGCGCACACAGAAAGCAGTAGAATGACAGGCTGAACAGGCTAATTCTGTTAGCGCTCTACGCTAACTCAATTTTACCCCACTGAGCCCCCATCTTTACTATTCATTTGAGTTACCTTTGGCTGATGATTTGGGAGCAGTTTTGCTGCCCCTAGCAAAAATGCAAGCACAGGTTATAAATGACAGTGGTCCAGAGTTTGAGTATATAAACTAAGACACAATGATGCCAAGTGGTTTGAATGAATAATAAATGTATTCTTGATAATTTTCCAAACATAGCAGAGTTTGCCATTCAGGCTTCAGCCCCAAAAAAGTAAACAATACATAAAGAAGCAATGTCTGAATATAATATGAAATAGGGAAAGAAAAAGAAAGAAAATGAGACAATGAGAGAGAAAGAGGAGACTAAGATTTCTGTACAAATACATACAAAATCAAATAGATCAATCTTTCTCCCACACAGAGGAAAATATGCTGGTAGAAGGAAGGAAAAGTCAGAAATGGTACAACAGCTCTGTGTGCATACAGAAACTTTAAGAGCACAGGTGGATTGGTTTCTCTATAAACAGGTTTGTCAGTCTCTCGCGCACATCTTGCTTGCGTGAAATGTGTAATACAGTACGGGCGATGATGTTGGTTTGGTAGAGGTTTTTTTTTGTTTTTTGTTTTGTTTTTTCCTGGAGCAATTTGTCAATCGTTGGCAGAAGATTGTGCATGTACTGCGGGCTCATAAGAGTAAGCAGCCGCTTCTCTTCTTGCGCTTGCGAACCTGCAGGGCTGCCCTGGTGGCCATTTCAAACACCTCCCGTACGCCCTCTTTAGTTTTAGCAGAGCATTCCAGATAGCCGAAAGCGCTGATCCTGTTGGCCATGTCTCTGCCTTCCTCTGGCTTCACTGGCTCCTAGCAATCACACAAACACAGAGAAGGCATGAAGTGCCACATCAAAAAAAATGAGTATATACTGGAAAAAGGTTCACTGTTGCTCCTAACTTAATTTAAAAAGTTGCAATGTAAACTGTCATATACAGTGGAACCTCAGATATTGAACAATTCAGTTATCATTATGCCTCCGTTATCGTTCATCCACCCGGTTTTCGTCAACGTGCCCATGTGACTCAGCTAATTTCACAAAAACAAAGCATCCACCCACGTTTGTCATTCATCCTGGCTTTGTTTCTCATTGATAACACTCAAAACAAACTAAAACACCTCACACTATAGCAATGGTGCGCAGCGCTACTGCCTGCATATGGGTCCAAAAACAAATAGTGGCCAAGAAGGGGTGTACAAAACAAAGGCGTTTGGACCACACTGGCACACTTCAAAACAAAGCATAAACCATAGGAGTGATGCTAAATGTTAATTTATCCATTTCAATAATCTTTTGTATTTATTTCTCATTGTTTTTATTTAAAACTGTAATTATTCTCTATAAAATGTTTTTTTGATACATGTTATAATATTTTGGAGTGTCTGGAGCAGATTAATTAGATTTATTTTATTTCTAATGGGAAATATTACTTCAGTTATTGTTCATTTCAGTTATCATTAGGCACTTAAGAATGGATTAATGATGAAAATTGAAGTTCCACTATATCATATTCTTTATGTGACATTTCAAGCCTTTTTTGTTTTGCTGTTGATGAGTATGGCTTATAGCACATAAAAATATAAAATCAATTTATTAGAATATTTAATTTTGAGTTTGAGTAAATTACTATTCAAACAGTAATAAAACAAAGACTTTCACTTTACATGAAATTATTATAAAAATGTGTGGTTGTGCCATCATGTTTGTCATGGGAGTGCCAGTGGTTTTCGCTGTTCACAAAACAGACTATACAAGATTATTACATTTTGCAAGGCATACCTAAGCTATGCTATTTATTTATAAGTCACAACATTCTATCCTAATGCACATAGAGATTCAGACTCTTACAGAACATGATGCAATGCCTAAGGAGAAGTATTTCTTTAAAAGGAAACAGCTGCATTTCCTAAAGTGGATGTTGGAGACAGGAAGGGCCTCAGGGTCAGCACAGAAGTCAACAAAAAGAGCATCTACTATTGCCATGGAAACATGCAAATACACAAACACAAAAAGCTTGACTCATTTGTTGTTTCAAATGTTTACCTGCTTCATCTTGGCCAGTTCTCTGCGAGTGTGTTCATCATTGCGCAGGTCTTTCTTATTCCCCACCAGGATGATTGGAACATTGGGACAAAAATGCTTCACCTCCGGTGTCCACTTCTCTGGAATGTTCTCTGTGTGGGTGCACATCACGCACAAATCATCAGAGCCAGAATTCACAGGCCTCACCAGCAGTTCACTGCTGTCATATCAAAACCTCACAACTCTAGTTTTGTTGTTTTTCATTGTTTTATAACATAATGCACTTATACATTGTATGAACCTGTCATTGGCCAATGAACCATGGACTATTCAAGTACAATTTTGTTAAAATAGTATTGATGGTGAAGTCATGTACTGCATCTCACAAAATGTACCTAAACTGTCTGGGCTGTCTATGGAAAAGCACATGAGAATGACGTCTGTGTCGGGATAGGACAATGGCCTCAACCTGTCATAGTCCTCCTGTCCTGCTGTATCCCATAATGCCAACTCAACCTGAGAGAGAGAGAGAGAGGGAGAGGGAGAGAGAGAGAATGATTTAAAAAAATTATGCAGGCATCCACACTTTTCATACCCTTAACGACACATCCAACACCTCATATTTTTTGTCTAAGTATGACAGGACCTTGTCAGTTGAAGGTCGTTTCTCTGGGCCTTCTGAGTGGCCTCAATTCCAGGCGGCACAAATATGGATCGCACACACTCACACACAGGTTTATTTATGGCACTGGGAATGTACAGATAACTGCACACAACAACTTTCTTCCTTTCCTCTCACTCATCAACACATGCGCGCACACACAGTGTGTGTGTGCACAGGCTGAGAGTGAGCAGAAACATTTCTGCTTTTCATTCCTCGCAAAGCCACAAGTGAGATAATGCTAAAAGGACAAAATGTCAACCATGTCTATGCGTCGTGATCTTAAAAATAAATAAATAAATAAAAATAATCACTTAATAATAGTCTTGCTGAGGTCAGAAACCTGATCACACTTAGTCCTGTTTACTCTGTAAAACAAACAACTGCTACCTCCTGAGAATGACGTTCAAACATATGTCATAACAAATCCTTGAATCTCTGAAAGGCAAATTTTATAAAAGAAGAACATTTGGGCAGCACTGTCCAATAGGGCTGCCACAAACGATTATTTTTCTAGTCGACTAATCACCGATTATTTTTGTGATTAGTCGACTAATCGGATCATACATTAATTGAATATAAAACATATAGCTTATCGCACTAGAATGCAGCTGTTATTATATAACAGTCATTAGATTTCAGCTATATGCTAACTAAAAATAAAAACAATTAAGATCATAGTTCATTAAACCTTTAATGAAATATGCAGCTTGTTGCAATAAACAATTATTTAACTGTTTAGCATAAAGTGTAAACGTAGCACTGAAACATAACGTTAGAAACGTTAGCATTAGCATTCCTATTCAAACACATCACTGTTATAATGTTACAGAAAACACATGAATGTGTTCTAAGGCTGATGAATCAAATCGTCATCGCTAATGTTCACTTTTACAGCTATAAATATGAGTAAGCAGCAAGTTAACTCTCTGTTTACGCTGTTTAGCAGCTAACTAGCAATTTAGCTTACCGAGATAACGGTCCCTCTTCATCATTGTCACAATCAGGCACAACAGCTTCCTTTTCAGGTGCTCGTGCATCACAGTTGTGCTGCCGTGGAGGCACATTTTGCCTTGCAGATATTGCATTGCACACGTTTCTCTTTCATTTCCTTAAAATGATCTTGGCCCACTCTTTTGAGCTCCGTCACGGGTACTCTTTTGAGCCTGTCTGTATATAACGTCCTGTGACGTCATCCACGGGCTACTGCGCATGTGCGTCAAGGACAGAAAGGAAGACGCAGCAGTAAAAGGTGAGTACGCAGCAGTTTGGAGAGAAAACGAAAGTAAACGACGCATCGACTATTAAATTAGTTGTTGACTATTTTAATAGTCGACATAATCGTGGCAGCCCTACTGTCCAAATTACTAGGCTTTAGTACAGCTGTTTACTCTCTACCAGAAGTTTGGCACACATTTTGTACCAGAGGTCATGAAAGGTAAAAATATCAGGGAAACACTAGAATAGATTTTTAACATCAATAGGCACTATTAAGCACTATTTATTATTATTATTATTACTATTATACCATAAACAACCTCAATAAGAACTTTTCAATAGCTAGAACGTACAACGATTTCTCAACTAGAGTATTTGGTTAAAAAAAAAAAAGTTATCTGGTTCAAAATAAGTCACATAGCACTAATTCTAGCTCAGAGCACATGTCCAGCACATGTCTACATCCCATAATGCATGTGCACTAAACTTTCAGCAGAAAATAAACAGCTGTACTAAAGCCTAGAAACTCTCAGTTAAAAATGTGGGGGAAAACACCAAATCTGAAATAAAAATCAGTGACATTTCACCCTTCAACCACAGTATCTGGAGCAGCAGCTTTAGTGGATTTTATCATAATCATATCATTAACAACTAACCATTATCAGTGGGCATTTTCAAACTTTAAAAAATAAATAATGAAGTATTGATATCAATGTGATAGTGACATTATACTTATAAAAAAAAAAAAAAAAAACATTTCTCCCAACAAGGGTGAGGACAAGAAAAAAGAAGAAGCCTGGCTGACAGTCCAACTCAAAAACAATATAGTGCATATTTGGCATCAACAAACATGACTCTGGGTTGAATTCAAGGCCACGTTAGATCAAAATAAATGACCTCACTATGTGCCAACTGCCCCAGGAACACTCACTACATCCTACTCTGACTAAAACTTTCTCATGGGGTTGCTGTCGAAGTTTTCAGCTCAGTTTCAGTCATTAAGAGAGCCCAGTACTGACATCCCACACAGCAATCTGATTAACAGTGACAATTTCAGGTTTTTAGAAAGCTCAGGCCTCCCCATCTGATCTGACCTGCTAAAACAGATGATATTCTTCAGTGAATGGATCAGTCGTGCTGGTGGAATGTTAAAGGTTACTCGCAGTGCAAATCAATTTCATCACAAAGGTCATCCAGTGTGCTGTGAAGCTTATGCTAGGTTCCCCAGTGACTGATTCTTCAGCAATGACACAGTGGCAGGCCTTGTGGGAGATGTAACTGAAGAGGATTTTGGCATATTTTTGGAGTATCTTATGCAACATGGCAAGACAATGATTCATAATATTGAATTTAATAATAATGAAAGTTGATATACTGCCCATGGATAGATACATACATACACTGTATATTTTATATATATATATATATATATATAGATATAGATATAGATATAGATATATATAGCTTTCCAGAATGTTTAAATACATAGCTCAAACTTTTGTTGCTTTATTTGTACAAAGTAACAAATAGAAATCTGTTTAGATTTTTGCCAATTAATAAAAAATAAAGCTAAAAGGAATAACTTGAGCAATGCCAAACCACAAACATTTCATCACCTTGCTGTGATGATCAAGTGAAAAAGTTTTAAGTTGTCTAAACTTTGGTGGGAAGTGTTTTGTATTTAGAAACATCAGGCATGAAGGAACATCCTGAATGCTATACAATTTAGCAAAATACAGACTCAGTCCTTCAGGTACTGACAGATTTCTCACCATCTAAATCTTTCATTCAGATTAGCACAGCTCACAACACAAATGTTGGCCGTTGAGAGGCTATAACTGACTCCACAACTCCAGAGTCATTTTAGACTCTTTCCACTAAATATCATACTGACTGCACCCTAAGTATCTAAATATATTGAACGCCAAAAAGTAGGAATTCTCTGAGCGTGTGGAAAAGTTATTAAACACTGTTGCAGTACAAATTTACACCCCTGCCCTAGTGCGAGCTTCAGCTAGACAGTCAACCCACTGACCATCTGACGCAGCTCTCCATTATCCCCAAGTCTGACATTTAAGGTTTTATAAATAACCCTTCCATTGCCTAGTTTGTCAGACTGGTCCTGGACATCAGTGAGAAATGGTGAGTGGGCTTGATTTGCACCTGGTCTTTTGTCTGTGATCAGTTCTAAGCAAGGTCTTCATATATATATATATATATATATATGAAGTTTGACTTTACAGCACAATCTTTCTATCAATCTAGTATTAAGGACATTACATTCATACAGTTTTTTAAACAATTAGTTAAGCTCTACCTGTAAGCCTTCTCTGCATTCAAATCATCTAGACTACAGAGTCTACTGGTCAATCTGCATGTCTTTTGGGGAAAAGGCCCATTAACATATCTAAACAGTAAAAAAAGTCCACTGCTAGATTAATATTCAACAGTGTTCTTTTTTGCCCAGCATGAACACTGCAGGTGTTGATTCAAACCTGTAGGTGTTAATTCAGCAGCAGGGATTTTGCTGTCTAAATGCGTACAGCCTAACATTTGTGTGGCATTACATAAAAAGCACAATCACAGCCAGAACCAGATCAACGTATAAAGCTGAAGACTGCATCCCGGGAGATCCCCACTTAGCCACTCAGCGGGCAACACGCAAAAGCCACCAGGCCAAAAAACTGAGGAACATGCCTAGTCATTCACGGCTGACTGGCTGCTTGAGAGCAATCCAAGTCTACAAAGTCTTTAGAAAGCATCTCTGGCCCTCCACTGTCCATTAACTGTCATTAGCATGTGACTAAGCTTTCAAAATCCGATTACACTATGCCCTTTTGTATTGTACAGACTTCTATACAAAACCTACATCAGCGAGGCTAATGTTTAACATATTGTACTGCCCCCTTCTCAGTGAACACAAACAAAACTGAACCAACCTGTTCAAGAGCTTCAGTCAGTGTATTTATTAGAGCACACAGACATTAGTCTAATGGCTCTTGTAGAGTACTGCCTATTAAAGTGGTTGTTTAAGCACCCCAAAACTATGATCCACAATGAAGGGAACAGACTGAATCACCACATGGAAAAGAAACTGATGTTTCTGGCAGCTAGTAAATGGTGTCACTCGTGGGCCACTGGACTAAGGCATGAAGACGTACAGTATAGAGCTGGGCGATATGGCCAAAAATTTATCACTATAAATGTTTCTATATTGATCAATCTCGATAATTATCACGATATTAAATTTTCTAACACTGTCATAGTTTTAAACAATCTTTCTAAAAACATCAAACTAAATACATGAAATGTTACTGTTTAAAATATTTAAATGTTTATTGCCAGAACATTTCAAGCGAAAGACGTTTAAAGTCATCGCTTTATTGTTGAAACTTACAATGATTGCTGGCGGCCTCAGCCACTCCAAAATAACAACAGGCTAGAGAGCCAACATGCTAACAGGCTAATGCTAGCCCGTGAGCTGAACACTCACACAGCGAGCCCCCATCCTCCTCCTCCTCCTCCTCACACAAACGAGCACACAGCGACCTCGTGCTCTCTCGCCCAGCCAGACTACCCTCCTCCCCCAATCACATGCTTGTCTGAAACACAACAGTGCATTTTGGCGGTACTGCTGAAGAGGATCTGTCGAACGAGCAGAAGTATCACGTCAGAACTCACTGTCAAGCTGCTTAGACGTGAAATGGAAGTGAACGTTAATGTTTATCGAATTCTATTGTCCCGGCTTATCATCGTCATCGAGGGAAAACTTACCGTGAAAAAATTCTATATCGTTTTATCGCCCAGCACTAGTACAGTAACATGCTAATACATTTAAAAACAATCACTTTAATGATACACTTAATGTGATCATTTGGCCCTTTACACTTTCTCCCAAATACATCTATTCACTCAAGCTATGCCTGGTGTGCTTTTAAAGTTTTGTACTGCACTTAATGTGGCTAACACTCAAGGAACATTGATAGTCACCAGCTATCAAACATTTCTGAAATACTGAGATTTTAAGTAGTCTTAAATAGACGGTTTTATTTTATTCCCATGATTTATTTTAATGAAAAGCACTCAATATCTTTGATGACTGAGGGACTTTCTCTACTTCAGGGAGTCTAAAAACAATTCCTTGAGCTCAGTGCTACTTCTAAGAGAGACAACTTATACACAACTGCCTTTGGTTCTCAACTCACCTGTTTCCCGTCCACTTCAATGTCAGCAATGTAGTTCTCAAACACAGTAGGCACGTAGACTTCAGGGAACTGATCTTTACTGAAGACGATAAGGAGACAAGTTTTCCCACATGCTCCATCTCCCACAATCACCAACTTCTTACGGATAGCTGCCATCGCTGCAGAGACAGAGAGAAAGGAATCAGTGGTGTTAAAACTGTTATGATATCATTGAGCAAATGTCAGTTGTACTGATTTCAAAGAATGAGTGGAAAGCCAAGTGATAAAAGCCAGAAAACTACCAATTCTCACATAGGTGCTGTTCTTTCACTCAAGCATGAGTTTACCTGAGGCCTGACAGCAGGAGTGCAGTTTACTACTAGGCCACAAAGTAGACTGTGCGGGACTGATTTTTAAAAACCGGCTCCCACCCACCAAATACAGTGTTGCTGGTCCTGACCGCAGTCATAACATGAATTGGACTAATTATATAGAGTGCTTGAAAATTACTTACAAATTTATTAAAACAGCAAAAATATTAATTAGGTTATAATGAATAATAATTAGGGCAGCAGAGGGAAAGTGCATAGCTCCGGTTTCCTCCCACATGCTGTCAGGTGAACTGAAGATACTGTAGTTGCCCTCTCGGAGTGTGTGTGTGTGTGTATGTCCGATGGTCCAAGCGCACTTTCCACAGCTGAAACTGGCTGACCGTCTACAGGCTCTGTCATTTCTGTAGCACAATAATGCACACAATTGGTTGCTTTGCCAATATTTTATACTTTATTAACCGTTTTCCTTATGTTCATTATGCACAACTGTTCCCATTTTCTAGACTTTAGTAATTTACAGAATTTTTGTACATGGATATGTGGTTCCGCTCCTGCATCCTCTGGGTTGATTAAATGCCCGCTTACGCCAATAACATTTCAATTTAGTCCTATGCTGCAAGACATTGTGACTGGTCCGTATGTCCCCATGGGAGTCAGACTTCTACCACAGAGTGGGAGAAAAGAGAGTGAGAAAAGAGAAAGAGCAAAGGAGAGGTGGGCCTACTTCCACACACCCTGCAGAAGGGAAATAACAAAGATGAACACTATTTTGCTGCCCCACCCTTTTCCTTTTTTCTCTTCCTGCAGGGAGCACATGGAAAACAAGGACACGATGGCCTGGAAACGTCTCTGCCAGAACAGCATACGCGCGCACACACACGCACACACACACACACACACACATCCTTAAATAGATCTAACTTCTGCAGCCATTCAAATTTTGTATGGATACACATTTTCAGGACAATGCAGTCACCTTGCTTCACTCCTTAAAAATGTCTGCCATCCCAGAAAAGCTTATAAAGAAACTTATTCTGACTTTACAGTGATGTTGACTTTGGGCAGGCATACTTTCATTACTGTGATTAATTACACATTGAGTGTTATGAGAATTGTTAGTACTTTGACAGATACAATAGACTATTTACAAATAAACTTTAAATAACAACCAGAAAACTGTATAGTGACAAGTCAGATGTCAAGGCCATTCTGCCATTCTCTTGGTTTATTCATTTATATTATATATATACACCGATTTTTGGCTCTCATTGGTAATATGAGCAGGTATTTAGCATTTTTCAAATGACCAGAAATGACACATGAACTCTAAATCAATATCAATAAAATAGTTTTTATCTATGTGCATATCTGACCAACATGATTTAAAAAAAAAAAAAAAAAAAAAACACCACATCTATCGCAATGCACTCAAAACTATATACCGGTAATGGGCAGAAATGTTATGTAAACTCAATCAAGTGTGCTTTCCAGCTGTTTAAACCTGTTCTAAATGTTAATATTAATTTAAGTTCAATTAATGCAATTTGTGATCAGGAGCTGCATGCTTTTAAATAGGAATGCACAGAGAATTCTGCAACAAAAATTAAGTGAAAAAGTGAAAATACCGAACAATTTATACAGAATAATGTTTTTTAATGATACGGTTACATTTTTGGACATTCAGAATTCTGCTTTTCTTCACCTGTTAAATTTTGAGAAATAGCTCAGTTAATAATTTAATTTTATAATTTTTATAAATGAAAATCCGTGCCTGGTATTCGACCTTTGGCAAAATTTTTTATTTTGCTTGGTTTTAGACAAAAATATTAATTTTGGTGCATCTCTACTTGTAAATTTTCACACTACAAATATAACATTTATGGTGACTGAATATTGGTCCAAAAATATTAGTTGTCAGTGTCCTGTTACTTGAATAACCGGTATCTAAATCTGCATTGCAGGGGAAAAAAAACCTCATCATTCAAACCTTTACCAAGCCTTTGATTTTTCTGCCCCCTCCCTTTCCTTCCTGCCCATAAACTTGTTCACAAACCTCAACGCAACACTGAAAGCTACTGTAATAATTAGGGCTCTTATAATGTGGTTTTATTGTGGTAGGGAAACACAGCAATACACAAAGACTGCATGCAGGCCAGGGTCAAGATGTAAATACTAAGTTACCAGAGCCTGCAGTGGGATCTACAGCTAATCGACCTGCATCAGGAGGAGGGCAGAGTGGTAGTTTGCTAAACACAAAGAAACACATCATTCAGGACTGCTGGAATTAGACCCATTCTCTCTCACATTGGTCTCAGTGGTTCTCCTCTGACCAATGCCTGTCAGAGCAGGTTTGTGGTCTGAGTGGTCTATGACACACACACATACACACACACACACAAAATCAATGCAGGACTCCCACAAGTGGACAATAATAGAGTGAAGGGAAAGAGACTGTGGGATCCTTTTTTGGGGGTCTGCCAAAGGTCGGTAAAGATCTATACCCTCCGCCCCCTAAAAACCCACACAAACACACAGAGGCAGGAAGCTATGGTTCATGAGCCAGCCTGAGCAGAGTCTATGAGGTCCAGTGCCAGACACAGAGGGTGATTAGATATAGATTAGAACTGCTAACTGCCCAAACATAGCACCAGTACTCTCCCCCAATTCACACAAAAATCTCATTATATATATATATATATATATATATATATATATATATATATATATATATATATATATACACCTAAGAAATGAAGGGAAGATCAAAGTAATGTCAGAGTTCTCTCTCTCTCTCTCTATGTGTGTGTGTTCTTGGTGATGGTGTCCTAGTTTCATACACACATTCATCACAATGTCACTTTCATATGAGAAAGTCTTCAATTACACTCGGCTCACCGTACTACAGCGAACCGCTGACTCTTAAACCACCAGTGGAGGGTTTAATGCAGATTGAACACAACTGCTCTGCATCTGCAATTACTGCAACACAAATGAGAAACAAGATGCTCATAAAACTTTTCAGCCTATGGGTTTGACCTTGGCTTAACTTAGTATATTAGAACCAAGTTCAGAGTTTATGATTTTTTCCTACAGACAATAGATATTGGTGCACATGTTGTAGCTTAGCTAAATGTCACGGTCAACAACAAAAAACTATAAATCTTATTAAATGTTTTTAGCCTATACTGTGTTCTCCAGTAATCTTGGTCCATGATGCCATCTCTGCTGCCTTTAAAAAGCTATAATCTGGTTTTTTCAGGAGGAAAATAAACAGCAAGAGAAAGATGGAAGAGGGAATGAGATCACTTCTTTTCCTGGCCACTCCCTTCCTGTGTCCAGCTATAGGTTCAAGAGTAATTCAAAATTCACATTGAACAAGAGGCACACTGTGTGTATAAAGAGTAACCTATAATACACACAACACAATAGCAACATAATAATTAGACTACAGACAGAAACCTGGCTGGTCAGCAAACAGGACAGACTGTTGAAATACTCCAATAAAAAATCCTGATCCCCTGCCATTCTCCTACTCTCTGCATGCATGTGTTGTTGTAGTATGGCAGTTGCACAGAGTGATGCTGAGATGAAAAGTAGACAGGCACAAAGAGAGCAGATCGCTGGCTATGACTTGACCGATGGCAGAAATGATTGTCAAGATAAAGAATGGACTTTTCAAAAAGAATCATAGGAAAGGAAGCAGCAATATCAGACTAATGTCCCAAATTGTAGCAGCAACACAAACAGAAAAACATACAAAACTAAATTCACTACAATAATAATCACATATTTGCTACCTTAAAGTGTGGGTGTAATCTGCTCAAAGCTATGATGATACCAACACAAGTTAAACTGGGATCCAAGCTTCAATCCGAACTGTACCAATCAATTAGGAACAATTCATACTTTTACAAAACGTGTTTGTATCAAAATGTGTTGAATCTAAGAAACACTGTGCAAAAAGATACAAAGTATTATCTTTATAATTAAACGGGTGCTAACATGTCTATTGTTGAGAGCTACTTATCTTTATTTAGAACTATTTAACATTTTTTGTGTTGACATTCAAAAACTCTTCATTTAAAAATTTGGAAATTTGTACCGCAAAATTGGCTTAAATGTCCACCCACAGTGATCGAACTTTCATACTTGCACTGGTGTTTGAAAAATCCTGGTCACTACATGTATGCATTTAAGGGAACAGACAAATATACACTAGTCTACTATTTGACAGTGAAATGTGAGTATAGTGTGCATCTCTGCGAGTGAGTGACAGAACCAGAATGACCACATTAAGCCTTTTAAAAGTATGCACTCATTCATACAAGCACAAACATGTTGCAACAGTTTTTGACTGAAAGCAGCCTTTGTCTGCTACATCACGATAGCAAATTTTCTAGAAGGCTATGCTGAAGGTATCCAGTGTCCGGTTTAATCCCAGCTGTTCATAAAACAGCAGTCAAGACTTCTTAAAGGCCTGCATGTAGGCAAAGTAATGTGTTTGGGGCATGGCCAGCTTACTGAACATTCGAGACAAGACCAATGCTCTGGGCTCACCCTGCGAAGCAAAACAACACACTTCCTGATCCTGGGAGGGGTTCTTGGCAGAGAGCGTGCCTACAAGGGCTTCCACACTGAAACAACAGAAGGGCTAGGCTCAAAGCTGCTCCTGCTCTTCCAAAACACACGGCCCGTGCTGTAGCCAAAGCCTTTGAGATCCTACTGACACGATCACAGATTCTCCTTAGAGAGTTAAGTCCTGAACAGAAACGGCCAAGTTATATTACGGCCGATATGAATCTATAACTGGTTAGAACCTGATTATAGCAAATGAATGGAAATTAGCTTAAATTAATGAGGGCATTTGATAGCTCCATTTTGAAGATTTAAACCCAGAATTATGGGTTAATTAAGTCCAGTCATGGTGGTTCACAGGCCTCAGCTACATCTCAAATCAAAGAGATGTCAGACATGAGGGTGACTGTCATATTCACAATCCAGCCCTGAGAAATCTTGACCTGAATGTCAGAGTTAGTGCGACTTGATGTGATGGAGCATCAATAAAAGGACTGCAGGCATTAAACTCCTGCAGTGGCCCTTGATTTTTGTAAACTAGCTCAAGCTAAACTGAAAATACTGGGGTTTTTAAAGTGCAGAGAAATCGCCACTGTTTTGGCCTCTTATCCACAGCAAAACTGTTCAGGTTACTGAAAACAGAGCTTTTAGAGGGGATAAAACTCTTTAGGCCTGAGTAAACCAACGAGACAAACACAAACATATCAGCAGATGTCCTTAGAACTTTATGAAAAAGTCATGTCTTCTTAATATGTAGCTGTTGTTTCATCTCCACTACTTTGTGTTCCATATTTTACAGTAAAGTACATACTTGTAAAGTTCTCATATAGGCAGATGGCATCTAAATATGTCTAGAATAACAAGACAAGCTTGCTCATGTGAGGGAAAACATTCTCTTGAGTTTTTGTTGGCATTCTCATGTAGTAGAAGAGATTTTTCTGATAATGCAGGACAATCTTTGCAAATGGAGGAAAATGCACTTTCAGAATTTCCACATTTAAAAAAATTGTACTTTTAAAGTTAATGTGAATGTGCAATGACTGTCTACTTAAAACTAGAAGCACATTAGTACTGTGCAGAACCTGCCTTCATATCAAATGTAGCCCCACTTTATTTACCCTTTTACCTACTATCATTCTCTTACTTTAAAACACACAACTGGACACATAGGAAAGTGAGAGGAGTAGACACTCATGAGTGGCTGTCTGGTACCGGCTCTGAAGGATATGTTGTTAATATTTGATGTCCACGCAAAGAGCAGAGCTCAAAGAAATGGGCCTTCTTCAAGCAAGGATGTGACAGCATTGCTTGAAACCTTCACACACTCAGAATTCTAGACACCAAAATCCAGCCAACTGCGAAATGACTTTCTGTGCCATTTTTCCTAAAGGCAGACACACAACTAGCATGCTCAGGTTAACAACTGTCCAAGTCAGGCTAAATCAACATTCCATCAAGATCCATGACACTAAATGTGTGCCCCAAGAAATCCAGGAAAACACATTTTAGCTTTGGCAGGACAGATCTACTACAGCAGCTTACTGCATGATCCAAGAAGCCAGGATGTATCTTTTCCATCAGGAAACCTGAGTTGAACATCAATTTAGTATAACCTGCTGGAGGCAAATAGGAGTATTTAATGAGCTTTAAGTATTTATTTAATGAGGAGAAGCTGCTCCATCAATTTTGAACTAATCTTTTGGCTCACTGGAGGTAATGACTTGTAAAGCTCATCGGGAGGTTTAGACAGTTCCTCTTCTTCTCACATGGATACGAACAAGAAAATAGTGCAATCAGCTAGAACAGTTAGATTAAAATGACAGAACATGAGTCCAGCTGAACTGTACTTACATTTGAAACTTATATAAAGACAATATAAAGTAACAACAACAGTTTTCAACCTTAGTTCTATTGGTTGCATCTCTCACACACCGTTGATTACAGACAATGATTAAGGTTTTTCACTTCAGCTTCTACTGTGGGTGTTTTGAGTCATTGTGTTTCTTGTTCTTTTCCAAGTACAGGTAAAAGTAACAACAAAATGGTCGCGAAGCTAAAAGGTAATTGATCATGGTACAATTTGCAGCAGGTAGACAATAAAAAAGCACATGAGTATTCCTTTAAATCAGAATGAGAAATGAGAAGCAAAACTAAGATAGTGTTACAGGGCATGCTCATTTACCCAACCTGGTTTAATCAAGACCAACGCTGCAGCAAAATGCTCAACAATATTGTTGCACTACATTATTAAGTAAATTAAATTTATCCAGGACAAATACTTTTTACAGATTCTGCAGAACTATGGCTGCTGTTAGAGCTCTTAATCGGTCACCTACTGAGTGCGATCTTATTCACAAGGTGGAAACGGGAGCATTGGAGAAAGAAGGCCCAATGTCATTGTTCTTAGTTTAGTCTGGACTAAATGAATTTAGCTTGCAGCTCCAGCAGCAGCAGTAGACAGCAGCTGCTGATTTAGTATTTCAGGCACTTGAGAAAATTCAATCAGGGGTCGCTTCTCTCATCACCTCCTGTATCACACTCCCTTTTCATGCTGTGGGAGGAAAACTCCAGTGCCAATATGGGAAAGTGAATGGGTGGGGGCATCGGAAAGTTTAATAGAATTTTGTACCTCATCATGGCAGTCCACCAGCAATCACACAATGCTTACTTGCAGTTCTCTGATAAATTGCAGTACACTGTTTTCTTTAGAATCTATCCAAACACAGAACATACACAACAAAAGTGACATCCACACAGAACAGCCACTTGTGCTGAGTTTGTTGGTGTAGGAAAGCACTCTTTAAAGAAATGGTGTGTTTTCTCATGGAAGACTTGGTGAAACAGGTCACATGTCACAACTGTTTCAGCCCATGGAGGCCTAGCAAAAGGCCCATAATTGCCATGTTTTGCTTCTGCAGGAAGAGTAGAGCAATGCTCTTACTCCTCTCTGCCAATGCGGAACATCAATTGGAAAGAAAAGCAATCGCAAAGAATGACAGCATCACTCTAGTCCTTAGACAAACTGATTCTAATCAGGATCCCTCACTTGAAGCTCTGAATTTTCTGCAACCATTTTGGCACTGTTCATATTTTTATGTAAACACTGCCAAGTTTGGATGTTCAAAAATAAACTGGAAAGCTCAAAATGCTTGACTACATGTTCAGTTAAAATATAAAGCAGAAAATACATGTATATATAACTTGGCAAAAAGCATGGTCTTAAATGAGTGGTTCAGCACAATGTTTCTCTCATCACTAACTTCTAGCATTTTTAAAGCAAAATTAGCCTTGTACATTCTGTTCTAAACTAAAGAACCAAAATCTGAACTCTCGACCAATGTGGGTTTTTTTTTTTCCAGAGCCGATACCGATATTGATTATTTGTAATCAAGGACATTGACAATGAAAATATATGGAAGTGATAATTTACCATAAATGTAATAATTACTATGAAAGTTTACAAAGATGCAATTGATATTCTCAGTAATTTGTAAGGATGCAACTTCTAATTACAACTTAGATTATATGGACAGTTTAACATTAGAACTGTATAAAAATAAAGCTGCAAAGACAGGTAATAGCATATTTGATTGGATTTACTCAATATGTACTAAATCAAACTGCACTTCAGGTGTGACACTGCATTAGACTTGCTTGTGTATTAGATAATAGTTCCGACTTTGATAACAGGGAAAATGTTAAGTTGAAATCATGGGTAGTAAAAGCATCCAGGGTAGTTGGAAACTCACTGATTGTCACTTATTTTTTGATGCACAACAAATGCCAGATTGTGAAATAGATCATATGATGTGAAACTTAAATAATTTATCAAAAAAGAAGCCATTTACAGCTATCCATATGCTGGCAAGTATATTCTAATGATGTTCTCTTGAAAGTGTGCCATTACAATTTTATTACACACATTTAGAAGGCTTCTTTAACGGCCTAGTGACTCGGTTTATTTTGTTAAATTTCTCATGAGTGAACAAAAC
>BRDA01004403.1:0-17191 GCA_036984385.1 Crenuchus spilurus | reverse complement strand
GGATAAGGCCCATCGAAGTGTCAAGTGCCAAGAAATTACTAAACTTTGGACTTACATACAGTTTTTTGGAATTCATTTTAAAGAATTTTTTTTTTTAACAAAAGGATTTTTTACATAAACAGATTTTTTTAGCACTTTTGTTGCATGACAAAAGGGACACATGGTTATTTGCCCAAATGTTTAAAGAAAGTGTTCCTTAAACAATGTGTGCGTGTTCCACAACAGTAAGTAATTCACTGAGAAGAGTGTGTGGGTCTCTCAAAGATGTGAATCACAACAAGAGTCAAACATTCAGTTCCCAAACAAAGCAGAGCCTCTCTACAGAGGGTGATGAGGTCATGCTAAAAGAACTTACTCTGTCATTCCGATGTGCTAACTTCTCATATTTTACTGAAAACAGCACTGTTTATTCAAAAATTGACACACAATCACAGTTTTACAAACATGGTGTCAATTTAAACTGTATTCAAATGAACTAAATTTTGTCCATTTCTTTTCAAGTACTGAAAAAATATATATTAAAGTATTAAGTTTCTTTAGCCGTGTTCAAAATTCAGAGCTAAATGAAAAATATTTATATACAGTTATACAGATTTGAGAGTTATACAATACAAGATGACAAGAATCCTGCATAATCACTGATTAATCATAATCAATGGGATTACATGTAGGGCCCAGCCCTTTTCCATTGACTCATATTCTAACATCTCTTAACACCAACTACACCTCCAACTCTTCACAGCTATGAACAGGTAGGCACCTCAATTCAGATAAACACCAATGAAGAAAGTCCACAACACCTGCAGTAGGCAAAA
Organism: Crenuchus spilurus; assembly: GCA_036984385.1. Classification (NCBI taxonomy): domain Eukaryota; kingdom Metazoa; phylum Chordata; class Actinopteri; order Characiformes; family Crenuchidae; genus Crenuchus; species Crenuchus spilurus. Next base: position 16,376 of record BRDA01004403.1, on the reverse strand, counting down.
TAGTGATATACAATTGCAAATTCAAATAAAATGTAAGACTCAACAATATTAACATAACATTACACATCTGGGCATGTAGCTAAACTGAACAGATTTTGACAAATCAAGTTGTAGAGGATTACTCAACTAATTTAGGATATGAAATTATCACAGAAATTTCATCTTTATGTCCATGGATATTTCACGTATTCTTGATGAATGTGTGTTGCTAACAGAAAATGTTAATTTTCTTCACAAATTAAAAGATCAAGAGTGCTTTATAATGCTTTCTCCTAAAAATGCCACTTGCACTGGAGTTTTAAGAAGTTAATGCATTGTCTAAAAGTTGACACAAATGCACAGCGAAAGCATTATTTTATCAAGAAGTGAATGAAGCGCATACAAACGAGATGTCAGATAACATCCAAAGAAAAGTGTCCACTGACAGCACTAGCGACAGCCCATAATCATTAACAGGAGAAAGTGCTCCTGACCCTGGGTGACTTTGCTGGGTTTTAACAGCAGTGTGTTCAATAAAGATATGGCTTATTAAATGTAATAAAATAAAACAGCAAGGCAATTTCGGGTGCAGCTTCTTCTGTGTGTCTGTTTTGTAGATCAGTATTTTAAGCTCTGACATCATTACTGTGTTACAAACCACCCATACAAAACAGCAGCTATTCTTATGCACAGTTCCATTCTTAGACCTTTAGGAGAGGAATGACCCACTGGAAAATGCATTTTCAACGTTGACAGATGGTCAGACTGTGGTTGATTTTAGTTGTTTATCCTTCTATTTTTGTCACTGAAGATAACTTCAAGGTTGTCCATGTAAAAGAAAACTACACATGTAACAGACAAGACGACAGCCAATAATCACCTCATAAAGGGAAAATTCCCCAGTTCCATATCACATTCCTCTTGGTTATTATGAATGAGCAAAAGCACTCAAGAGAGAAATTAAATATTCACTCCAATCAGTCTTTAATGCTGAGCTGCACAGAACTCCTATCAACGCTAATCATGTCACACTGACCTCAGAACAACAGACTGGCTTCATAACTTTCCTCAACGTGCGACCATATCTCCAACACACACAGCCATGCACTAATGCCACTAATTACTATGGGTATTAATATCGTTTGATTCTGTTCCAGTTCTTAGCAGACTGTGGTACCATGATAAGTCCTCCTCGCTGCTGCCTTTTGTGCTCAGGCTGTTGTATGTTTACAGTCACTGCATTAAATGATGGTTTGAACAAGGGCTTTCTGTGCTGCTTTTTGAAGCTAGTCGTTCCAAAATCAGAACATGAATTGACAATGAAGGGCTGTAAATCTCAAACCTCACATCATCTGATTGGGGTACCGTTCTTTAGGAGAAATGTCAAAATCCAACACAACACTATTTACCGTGGCATATAAAAAATTTGAATAATGTGAAAAAGTGAATTGCTCATCATTTAAAAGGTAAATTGTCATTTTATATTCATTACACCGAAAGCTTTACTGTTGACCAGTATGGCTTATAGCTCATGAAAAATAAAAATTCAGAATCTCAAAATTATATATTTTTTGAGTACGAGTGAATTACTATTCAAACAGTGAGGACACTGAAAGACAGAAGGCTTGAAATGCATCACTTTTCAGGAAATATTAAATATATTACAGTTTACCTTTTATAATTAAATTGTGAACAATAGATTTAAGATGCATTATAGATTCAATTTCAGAATTGCAAATCAAATACGGTGAATACACAAAGGTGAAAAAGTAACCAACAGTAGTGAAAGTCAGACAATCGTTTTCTTTGTTAATTTTGAAAATGTTACCCAAGATTTAATTTTAATAAAAATAATGGGGTGTAAGAAAATATCAACACAATACACATAATACATTATCACTATATTTTTGGTAATACTGTATAATTCCTCAAATACACAGTGATTATTAATAAATATTTTACATATAAAGACTGGTGGCAAACAATGGTTTTGTGTATATGTATTTATTTTTATGCTGAGTTTAAAACCTCAACCTCTACATAGCAGTGCTTACTCACAGATTTTTTTTGCTACAATTAAAAAAAAAATTTTAATGAGTTTTTTAAAAAAGAAGCAAAACTATTTTGATTTGTGTTGTAGCTACATGCATGTACAGATGTGTAGGCATTTATTTGTAAATGTACAGTGCCAGTCAAAAAATGTGGACACCTTCTGGACATTCAGTAGTTTTTCATTATTTAAAAATGGTCAGCATTGTAGAATAATACTAAAGCCTTAAAAACTATGAAGAATTACATGTGTAATTATTTGGTAAGTAAAAAGGTGTAAAACAAACCAGAATATGTTTATATTTTACATTCTTCAAAATAGGCACCTCTTGTTTAGATGACAGCTTTCTTGACATTTTCTCAGTCAGCGTTATGAAGTTCACCTGGAATGGCTTTCAGCTGTGCCTTCTCAAGAGTTCGTTTTCATTTCTTGCCCTCTTAATGTGTTTGAGACCATCAGTTGTGTGCCTACTTTGAAGAATCTAAAATCTAAAACATTTTGGTTTGTTTAACACTTTTAAGATTACTACATGCTTCCTTGTGTTCCTTCATAGTCTGGATGACTGGAAATGAAAGACATTGAATGAGAATGTGTCCAAACTTTTAATAAATAATAATAAAAACTAAAAAATATTTATTAAATAAATATTTTAATAAAAAAAATAAATAAATAAAAACATTGAATGAGATGCGTCTAAATGTTTATTGTATTGACTTCCTTGGCATTACACAGCCCTTCGCACACTTTAGAATCAGTCAAGATACAACAGAATTTGACCCATTTAATCCATCCGTGCAGTGAAACACACTAGTGAACACGTGCCCAAAGCGGTTGTCAGGCCTATCCAAGGCACCCAGGGAGCAGTTGGGGGTTAGGTGCCTTGCTCAAAGGCACTTCAGTCATGATCAGCCCGGGGATCAAACCGGCAACCTTCTGGTCACAAGACCAGAATCCTAACCACCAGGCAATGGCTGCCCATGAATGAACACTAGCAACTGCACAAGTGCCTCAGAAATGTTTTATGTAAGAATTATCAAAGTTGGGTCAAAATTTCCACCATCATGAATCAACCAGGTGAGTAAAGATGTAGTTCTTTTTGTTTTACTAGGTTTGCTTGTTGCAAACAAGTGACAATACAAGTCCATTTTTGCTTTTGCCCCACAATACTGTGATTTTGAGGATGTTAACAGCCTATGCTGAGATGCAATTCATTAGGTATGGGATTTCACTTCTTTGCCTGATCTAGTATATGCACTTTTATTAAAGACAGACATGCCTTTCTGAGAGAAAAAAAAACTGATGTGCTCTACGTTTTTAAAATCTGATAGGATTATAAAACTCATGTAGTGTATAACCAACTTAAGATTCCAGTCCCAAATCCTGAAATGCATCACAAGAGGAGCCAGAAAAAAACTGTTTCCTTTCAGCAGCCGCCGCCACCAATGACTTGTACAAACACTTCCCAAGTAGTGCAGGAGATGGGGGAAGGCCTATGTAAGTAGAAGCAGTGGAATGTTTTTAGGCTGATGTGCAGATCGGTCGGCATGCTGGACAGAAAGTCTGGAATGCTTTAGTGCTGCTGTAATGCCACTATTTGAAAAGTGATCAAAGTGAGTGTGTGCGTGTCTCGAGCAGACTATGGAACTCATGCAAATCATAAGTGCTAGACTTTGTTTTTTTCCTTATAATTTAGCTTAAATAAAGCAAATATTGTGTATATTCAAAAACACTTTACATGACCATATCAGACATCACCCACCTGGAAGCCTTTGTTACATCTGTACATCTAAAGTTCTAAAGAAATGCAATTCTATTCCTTTTTAACATATCCTGATGACCTAGGTCTAGCTAGAATACGGGAACAAAAACTACTGAGTCTGCAGGCCCTCTACAGCCACGTTTAAGAAAACACTTTTGCAAATCAATCTGCTTCGTTTACAGTCTATATGACTTTCACATTGTTCTGAGAACCAAAAGGTAGCAAAAGAGGGAATGTAAATGTGTGTGGTTGAGGTGGGGGGTGTAAGTTGAAAGGAATGTCTCTTTGGACAAGGTTCACCACAATCCACCCAGGAAAACCACACGCAAACCACAGCTCACACACACAAACTGTACTCTTTTTCCTCTCTGATCTCTGCATGACAGTGTTACCATCACAAGCCGAGGGAATGAAAGGTAATTAACATACACCAAACAGAATTAAATAAGATTTGAAAGTGTGAAGGAGCTGGTCTGACTTCTGTAGTGAAACATCAAAAAAAGCTTTTAATACAAATTTGAGCAGTTTTAAGTACTTCACAATGTGTGGGAATGTACAGTAGGCATAAATAGGACAAAGTTCACTCAGTCTAGCAAAACTACTGAAATAATGGCAGGCTAGCAGCTGCTATTATCTCAGGCCCTGCATCCTATTTATGTGTTGTGTGTGCGAGGAAAAAAGCAAGCCTGTATGAGTGTGTGCTTGAGTGAGTGTCCCTGGCCTAAGGTGATAATGTAGATGTAGAGCAATCCATTGTAACAAAAGAAAAAAGCTTGCTTACAGTCACATACAGAGCTGTAAAAAAGTCAATATGTATCTCTTTATCCCTGAGACTCTCCATCAGGCTTATTAAGCAAAGAATATAACTGATCTGCAAATAAATTGACTGAACTTAATCAAAATTTCTAGCTTTTCATCTCATTTTCATGCTCTATTAAACAGGATCCCACTTGCCTATCAAAGTAAGCAGTGAACCACATCAAAACCAAGCAGACCGTCCAGCTGGTCCAGAGTGCTTTGGGGTCAGTAGTTTGGAATGATGCAATAGCAGGTTTCACAGACATCAGAGCAAGTCTTTTCCCGTCCAGACTGCAAAACCAGCACAGCAGAGAGCTGGCAACAAAGTGAAAATACTGCCATTACAGCTTTCAATGAAGTGATAGAACCTACTGCTTTCTACAAGCCTTTTACCAACAGCTGTCAAATCAGAACCTCAATAGACCACAAACAGTACTGATTTAGTAGGCATGGTCTTGTAGCATTGTTGTCGGAAATCCTGTGGTTTTTGAATTAGTCTGCAAGTTACAGCAGTACCACAAATAGGCAAGCCGTTCTCAGCCTTTCCTTTTTGCATGTGTAGACTAAATAATTCAACATACAATATTCATACCATTTTAATAACACATTAAATTACAATAAAACACCCAATGAAATCAAAATAAGACATTTGCACAGGTGATAGGGGTTAATTAGGGGAACCCTCTAAAATATCATTAGCATTGGGCTGATATAAAAAATATTAGCAAATATTGTGATAAAATAACTGATATTAAGCAAATTATTGTTCTTTTGCCATCATGGAGAGTGACATATTTGTTCAACACATTGCATTTATTCAACCACTGTATAAGCATTAATAATGCTTTGTATAAGCTTTCAAATCAACAGTGTTTTAAAAATCTAACAGAAAAGTCTGCATTTAAGTATAAAGTACACAAACGTAAGTTATAAATATACATTCTTAAAATGCCACTTGAAAAGATTATAATGTACAGTTTCAGTTTGGAAAAGAAAGCTGGAGTTCATGAAAAAAATAAAACAAATAACTCGTACGTGTCCTTCTCTCTGGTAGGGAGTAAAAAATGGAGGAGCTTGTACAGAAGAAGGCTGTCAGCACTCTGGTTTTGTTTATTCTAGAATTAGAATTGGAAAAGTTAAGTCTTATTTGCTCTCCCACCAATATGCAGCAAATCACTTACCAAGTAGCTGCAAGAAAATGATGTGACTAACAGGACATGCAATGCTCATATACAGTACTTTTTAAATTAATTTGTAACAAGGTACGGTAATTTGGTTATTGTAATCATTCTAAAATTGAGAAGATAATCATTTGTCTAAAGTTACATTACTGCCCAAGCCTATTTATCACATCTTTGAATATAGCAAGTAGTAAGTTTTTCCCTTATTGCATTTAAACAAATACCCATTTCATTTTGTATTCTCATGGAAACCTGAATAACAAAATTAATCAGAATTAAGTCATTAATCTCTAGTAATTATAGCTACATGCTAAGTCTATTAAGACAGCAACAGCACAAGAGTTTTACATATTCCTGCTGTCATTTTGACAGGAACAACAGGTACACATTGCTGTGTGAAGACAGCAGAAACTATGCAAATGTAGACCCACCAGAGTTCTGGAATGCTGAAAGGAATGTGGTTCAGGAGAAAATGAGCAAAACAAGATCAAGAAGGTGAGAGAGTTAATTCTCTTCCACAAGACCAATTTCACCTCTTAGGGAGTTCTTTAGATGGAGTCTGTATATTTTAAATGTTAAAGATAAAAACTGAGCATCTAAAATTCAACAGCTCCCCATGCAGAAGCATGCGTGTGAGACCAAATCCATAGGGAGCCATATGATGATGCGAAATGCCCAGCATACCAGGATTCTGAAATATATAGCAGTAAATCTGAAGTAGCCCACAACCAAGGAAGATCTTCATCCCACATTATTTCACACTGCATACTGGATCCACGGAAAGTGAAAATTCTCTCAGATTAGTCACCACTAGAGTTTACCCTGCAAGTGTGGGAGAGAGAGTGCTCTCTGCTTCCGAGATCAAGGATGAAAGAAACGTTAATGTACTTATAGCATCACTTTGATTAATATTCAATGGCCTCAACTAACTAAATAAATAAAGAGTCATAGCGAAGGGCCCTCTGGGAGGCACAGAGATTGTGTGAGAGCGTATGCTTTCACTTTAGTCATTCCAATCAAAGATCAGAAAGTTAGAAGTGTCAAACATTGAGAATGAGAATTATCAGTACAGTGCTGATGAGTATACATTTCCAGTCTCATCTCTGTAATTAGAATTATATTTTTTCCACTATTATCAGGAAAAAAAAGTTAACAGTGGACTGAAACACTACATCTAGCATAAGATATTGGTCCACATTGTGAGAATAGTCTCTAACTGTAGGCACATATGCATTACATATCAAGTAAATACAGAACACAAACAACTCTAAAGGTCAAATTATACTTCTGCATCTGCAACAATGACGGGTGTGTTTGCAGACATACTTTCACGTAACATGAACATGTACACTAGATGGAAGTGACCAAATCAGAACCTTCATAAAAACAAACGACGATGAAAAATGTCTCATATTGTGTTGTAAAGAATGGAGAGAAGAAACAATGAACTTGATGCTTTCTTTGTTTGTATCGTCACACCTCTTCTGACAACTAATCCTCAGAAGTCTCCATTTGAAATCTGTGCCCATTCAAGTTGAATGTGTTAATAGTGTTTTTTGGGTTTCATCCCACACCCACAGGTTAATCAATCAGTGCGTGCTAAACACAAGGCACTGCACATTCAAACAACGCATAGTTGAAATTTTGGAGGTGTGAATGTCAAGGCCTTCAGGTACTACACAGGGCAGATGCACACTAAACAACAATGTCTAATTCTGCCAGTTAGAAGTTGAACAGGGTATTACAGCAGTTAAATACAGCAAGAACCCACACCTGTCATACCTACTCAAATGATTATGTCTATGTGGCAGTTGATAAAGGAAGGGAAGTTGGGATTTATGTTACTAACTGGCTTCATGTTGTTTGGCCAACCTGCTGCCTCTCCCACCACTACTATACTGAGCTGTAACAAGATGAAGTGGGGGTCAGAAGATGAGAACAGCACCTCGCCCAAGATTTAGCAGTGAATAAAATATATAGATGATTTTCAAGTGAGCAGTCCGATGCCATAGCAACACAATGGAATTAATAAAATTACTCAAAAAGAGAAAAAAATTCAGAAGGAGCATCTGACCTACTTGAGTGCATGTTGGTTCTTAGAGAGAGAGAGAGAGAGAGAGAGAGAGAAAGAAAGAAAGAGAGAAAGAAAGAGAGACCCAATTACCCCTCCCTTTCTCCCCTCCGTGTCTTTCTTTCCCTCTTTCAAATGATGAAGTTCCTATCATGAAGGTAATGGACTGAAGCCCTTAGGCAGGACAATGAAACAGTTTGAGATGGGCACAAGAGACATGAGCTTGATTCATATATAAAGAACAAAAAGATGCTAATCACTTCCACTAATATCTCATAAAAAAAGCCAAGAAGTGATTGTGTAAAACAAGGTAAACAGAGTCATGAGCCACATAATGAAAACAGAACATAGAGTTTTATATAGAATATACAAAAACTAATATATATATATATATATATATAAAATAAAACTAGTCAACATGTACAGGGGCACGTACATCCCTAGAAAAAAAATCCCTCAAAGCAGAAGTGGCTAAGGAAACCAAGAGTGTGTTTAATTTTTCTGAAAGGGAACTGGGCCAAAACCTGAGCTGACAAATTTTACTGACCAAAAAAGATTGGTCAGCTACTTTGGCTCACAAGGTATTAACCTAGCAAGACCTCAGAACTCAATTAATATCTTAAAAATTAGCTATTTCTTAATGTCAACAATGTACTAAATGCTTAATATACCTCATAAGATTACAATGGAGCAAGTAATTCTCATTTTCATGCTATGTAGGGCACAAGGGCTCAGAGTCAAATATAGAACAGAATTCAGCAGCATTGAAACTGAGCCTCTGTGTCCTCTAACAACCAGGTGCTAATCTCTCAACAGCACGAGTTCTGCAGTGGGAGGCTTTATTCTGTTGCTAATGCTACTGTTGGTCCCATCCAAGGCCCATATTTATGAAGCATCTCAGATAGAAAGTAAGAGTAGTAATCTAGGATCAGCTCCTTCTGATCATGTGACTATTCATATGGGTATGAAATGAAAAAGAAAAGAAAAACAACAGCACAAAACCGGTTCTTAGATCATTCTTGTCAGTGGGTGGCTGCATGTCATTATTAGCTTTGCTCTTGTATCCATTCCTGTGCCTGATTTAGTACAAATCTGCCCCACACACCTGCATCCTCACAGTACAGGAGCACCGATGTAGAATCCAAATTCCCGAAATATATTACCATCTTAAGGCATAATGACCTAAAGCACTATGCTGACGCGGTATCATCCCTTAGACACTATTTGTAGCAGGATTCAGGCAGGAAATCTTGTGGTTGGGCTTTGTAACTGGGTTTTAAATAAAAGTAGCAGTGAGTGGTGTAAATGGCTGGTCTATCTGAGGATTTATTCCTCTATAAATGGGTGATAGTGGAGCAAGCATGGCCTGCGGACATTAGCTGACTGCTACGCAACATCGCTTACAGTTTCACAGCATACCCAAAGACATAAAACTTATTCTAAATGTAAAAAAAATAATAATTGAAAAACTATACTGTGTGGTTTTCCAATAACAGATTAGGTTCAGCCATGGACCGAGTGACTGCTAATGGGAATTCTGCACTGAATCAGAATAAAGCATTTCTTTGCTTTCATTATACTTTATGCGGTGTGTGCTGTGCATAGATTAAATGCTAGTACTTCAGATAAATATTGTGTGTACATTCTGGCCAAGTTGTAGACAAGAGCTTGACAAATATTTGGCTTTGTGTTGGAATATGATGCAATTTAAGAAGGGCAACACATCAATAACTTTGTTTCAACACATCAGCCAAAAATACATTTTAATGGACTGACTGAAGAAACATCAGGAAATTTTTGTTTGAAAATGTGTTACTAATATGACAAAAATATTTTGGTTGAAATTATCATAATTTCAGTATAGAGCTGATAATTTAGATTTTTTTTAAACTTATGAATCTCTTGTTCAAATCTCTTTTCAAGGCCAGTAAGTCATTTTCCACCATTATCAGCGGTTATATACAATAGTGGTTCCTATAACAATAAAGTGAGCTTTGAAAAACGAACTTTTCTAGAGATGTACAGATACGAGTTTTTTTTTTGTTCTATTGGACAACATTAATAAATCAGCTCATTTTTGACACAAAAAAATGAAAGAGCAACTTAGATCTTCACCTCAGAATTCAAAGTCGTATAGAACATTACATCTTACGTACTCAAGTATGTTATGATGCACTCCACCACACCCATAACATGAAACTGCAGATGAACTTTAAGAACAGTTGAGGTACAAAGGCCTCTGCCAGTCTGGAATGAGAAGATTGAGGTGGTGACCTGGTTCTGACCAGCATGCTTGTGAAAAGAAAAAATTCTGTAGGTCTTTAATTTGGCAAAGAATGTCACGTTCCCGTGGTTGTCTCAGCAGATGGGCCAAAGTACAGCTGCTACAATAACAGCATATGTATTGACTGCACCTTTTTTTGAGTGCTCTGCACTGAATATAATAAGTATTATATGGTTGGTATTAAAGGAATAAAAAGAATATTTAGATCAGCTAACTCCACTTGAATCCAGTCATTCAAGTAGCGGCTCCATTACCACTACTCTCAGAGAAGATGAGCTTGACTCATTGTGTGGCATGAGATGAATAAATAAATAAATAAATGAATAAATAAATAGCTGCATAAAGTACCCCTCAACTACCACCTGAGGCAACCATGCTGAAAAATAGCTGAGTCAGAATTCTACTGCTCAATAGGAGCAGCCCAATAACATTCATTCAGAGATGGAATTTCATCAGATTTTGATCCGATTTGCTCCACTGGATGTAGGATATGGAATAAAATTACACATAATGTAATTGCATTCTGAATGATGCAACAACAGTGCATAAGTAACGTACCCTCCACATTTTAGTCATGGAAATGTAATAGCTGCACACATACACAATGTAAATAAATACTTTTCATTCCATTGTTCTCACTCAATAAGCAAAGGCATGAAGAGAACAAACATCACACATGAAGGCTTAACTACAATGAATACATAAGGAATTTGTTACTGCAGTAGTATAAAAAATGGGACTTGTCAGAAATGATTGAAAATATGATTGGCCTAGTATAGGTAACAATGCAGAAGCCTGGGGTTTAGTCCCTTGCCTGGGCAAGTGCACCACATTAAACCAATGAGTCCTTGGGCAAGATTCCTAATGTTATTGAAATGCAACATAACTGAAACTGGTTGCTTTAGTTAAGAGTGTCTACTAAATGTCGTAATTGTAAACGAGAAAGTACAGTAAATTCCCCCACAATCACAAAGACTACCCTGTACTACCTTAACCACAAGAACCCTTAGAATTGTTTTAAAGTAACATCCTTTCAATCACAGTTGCAGATTAAAAATAGGGATGTATTTAACAGTGAGTGCTTTATTTAGTCAGTTACATATAAATTAAAACCTGTCTGGAGGTTATGGTGATCTTATTTTGAAACTGCTGAGATTTTCTAACATGGATTTTAGGCCACAAGAGCACACTTCCTCTTCTCGTCATGGACAAGAAAAGGGTTAAATAATCAGTTTCAAGTTGTACAGGAACTGGTTGTAGAGGTCACTGTAAACTTCAACAAACGTCATCATCTTTCCAGTTGAACAAGTTCGTAGTTAATTAAAACATTTTCAGTGTAGCGAGAGCAGGAATTTGATACTTGGGATTACAGCTTCATAACTACCTGCATTAAATATTTACATGCTAGTTCAATATGGTCCGCCATAACAGCCAAGGCAGGTAGCTTTAGTTTAACCCCTTCGTGTCCAACTATTTACTGCACTGAGAAAATCGTATAGAACAGAAAGTGGTCAGTTTTTGTTTAGTTATATCTTGGGTGACCATATTAATATTAATTTTTGCTTTGCTGTATCACAAACTTAGATTTGGTGTTAAAAATCAGTAGTCTCGTGTGACAAAGACAAAATTTAATTACTTTTAATAATAATTAAGATTTTTGGTCAGGAAACTAGCTATATTTATTTTAAACAATTATTATTAAAATTATCTTAAATGTTAAGTTAATATTCAAATTAAGCTTAAAGGTGAATGGTGGTGACACTTTTGACTCAAACTTTCAGTCCAGCAGAGCTCGTTTTTGGGAGTTTGTTACCTCATACTGTCACCACATACCATCAGTAAACGCACAGCGGGCGGTGGCGGACATGAGCGCGGCTCGAGCTAATGCAGCTTTGCGGTCATTTGAAACGAGGAGTCGTCGCCTCCACAGCGGACAGGGAGGAAGAGTCTGCCGTTAGCAGCTCCTGGTTGAGCTCACTGTATCAGTTGTACAAGAAAACAGGTGGTAGTTCATTCAAACACCTCACAACTTCGGGGGATTGTTACATTTCGCCCATTTTGCCCCAAAATGAACCAAACAGCAACACTCGTTTGTAAGTACGGTTAGTAGTCAAGTCTAAAAGCAAGACGCCGAGTCCGAGCCACCACCTACTTTTCTCCCTGAAAGCTACTTGTAGCCTACGCCAAAAGCTACACTTAATAAACACAAACCTCACTAAATAAGCTAGGTCATACATGACTATCATTCAAATGTTAGCTCACCTCTCCCCAAAGTTGACTCTTAACTCTGAGTTCCGTGTTTTTTGCCGTTTTTTTCGCCCACTCAGTCTTTGGCGCAGTGTGTTTAAATGTTTGTTCTCTGCGCTGAGGAACCCAACTGCCAGAGGCGTTTGGCCCCGCCCACCTACCGAATACATAGAGGGCTCGAGACGTTTGCGTCCTTCGCCTATTGGCTCTGAGGGAGGAGCAGCCGTTCGAATCGCACAGGACTCCGCCCACCCACGGTTGAAACGGTATGACATCATCACAATCACAAGTGGACCTGTGTGTGTTTGTGTGTTCGTGCATGTGTTTGTGGCCGCACGGACAAAAAGTTAATTGTCAACTGCAACATCTATCCATACATACATACACATTACCATGTGTCCATGTCCATGTATTTCTAACTGGAGCATACCACTCTCATATACGCTCACAGGACACTTCATTAGGTACACATCTGGTATCTACACTCATTGTCCATTTGATCAGCTTTATTGACCATATACACTACTCATAAAAAGTTAGGGATATTTGGCTATTGTGTGAAATTTGAGGAAAGCTAAAATCATGCTACAGTGATATTATATAATGCAAGTAGGGAATTTAGGTAGCAACATGCAATTTCCTCATCTCAAACAATTTATTGAAACCAAAGACAACAATAGTTGTGGGTATACCCCAACAAAAATATCAATGTCTCAGTGTCATGTGCCCTTGAGCATCAATTACAGCTTAACAACGAAGTCTCATGCTGTTCACAAGTCGACTTATTGTCTGCTGAGGCATGGCATCCCACTCTTCTTTAAGGGTGGCCCTCATGTCATTGACGTCCTTGGTACAGAGTTACATTAGAGGGACAATGACTGGATTAATGATGATATTCAAGTAGTATGGGCCCATCTGGTGACAACAGTGGCTGATGCATAGCGCTCTCCATCACATCTCCAACATCATTGGCGGCCATCATTTTGGCTCAGCATGAATCGACTTTCATAAGTCAACAGTACTGAGGCCCACTAGTCCCTCCAATATGCAAGAACATGACACCTGTACCTGGTGGTGTGGTCATGTACCCTTGCAGGTTGTCTAGCATGCAGACCACATTGATGTAAACAGTGGTGAATGGTCTGACGTGACACTTAGGTGCCTCTCACCTCCCGTAAACTTGCCTGGAGTTGTGTGGCATTCAACATCTGGTTCCACAGGGCACTGTTCACAATGAAACAGTCATCAGTGTGGGATGTGGCCAAAGGACATCCACTCAGTGGTGGCGCTATGCAAACATGGACAAAACCACTGTTTCTTTCTATACTTTGTTAGCCTTCTTTCACTGTTCTTCAATGACAAGGACCACCACAATGCAGGCATTATTTGGGTGATGGATCATTCCTAGCACTGCAGTGACACTGACATGGTGGTGGTGTGTTAATGTGTGTTGCACTGATAAGAGTGGATCAGGCACAGCAGCGCTGCTACATTTGCATTTACATTTGAGGCATTTAGCAGATGCTGTCATCCAGAGCAACTTACAAAAGTGCTTTGCTGTTTACCAAGGAAGGATCACTAGCTAGTTAGTGTAGAATCCGGCAGATAAAGCTTAAATGCTGTCAAATACAAAAATCAGTATGGATGCCTAGATACAAAATACTCATTGAACATATCTAGATGCTTACATTAGATACACAATACTCATACAATGAATGACATTAAAGTAATGGCAATAAAGACATAAGTAGAGTCACAAGCCTCTAGTGAGTATAGGATAAGAACTCTTGGAAGAGATTGGTCTTCAGTCGTTGTTTGAAGACAGCAATTTACTGTTCCTTTCAGACAGGCAGAGGAAGTACATTCTATCATTTAGGTGTGAGGGTAGTCTGGATGCTTGTCCTCCATGCTTCTTGAAAAACGGGCAGTTAAGCCAAGCTGGGTTTGAAGTTCGAAGGGCTCTTGTAGCAAATCAAGTTTTGACCATTGCCATCAAGTATGGAGGAGCTGGTCTATTGTTGACTTTGTAGGCCAAAATCAGAGTTTTGAATCTGATATGGGCAGCTACAGGCAGCTAGTGAAGAGAGCGCAGCAAAGGAGTTACATAACTGTATTTCGGAACACTGAAGACAACTCATGCTGCTGCATTCTGGATCAGTTGCAGGGGCATAATGGCACACATAGGGAGACCAGCCAGAAGGGAGTTGTAGCAGTCAAGTCAAGAAATGACGAGGGACTGAACAAGCACCTGTGAGGCCTCTCTGGAGAGAAATCTGTTGTGGAGGAGAAATGTGCATGACTCAGATAGGTTTGTAACATGAGTCAAAAATTACAGTTCATCATCCATAATTACACCAAGGATTCATGCTTCTGGAGCAGCAGTGACCACTGAGTTCTCGAGGAGCATGGTGAAGACCAGTAGTTCCAGGAATGTTCAGCAGTTCTGTCTTACTAGGGTTGAGTTGCAGGTGATGGGCTGCCGTCCAAGATGAAACATCAGCAAGACATGCCAAGATGCGAGTAGAAACCTGGATGTCAGAAAGTGGGAAGGAAAGGATGAGGTGAGTGTCATCAGCTAAGATAACCCATGAGAGGTTATTACTTCAGCAAGAGAGTGGGAGAACAGTGAGAAAAGAAGAGGACCCAGCACTGAGTCTTGTGGAACACTGGGGGAGAGTCTGGAAGGAGCAGATGTGGCCCCCTGCCATGTTACCTGGTAAGATCACTCCTGCAGGTATGATGCAAACCAGTGCCATGTACTGTGATTCCCAAACTGGAGAGGATGGACAGGAGAATCTTGAGGTCTACTGTATCAAAGGCTGCAGAGAGGTCAAGGAGAATCCGAACTGATGAAAGCTTGGGAGATCTTGCAGCATGGAGCTTCTCTGTGACAGCAATGAGAGCAGTTTCTGTAGAGTGTGCTGGTTTGAAGCCTTACTGGTTTGCGTCCTGAAGAGTGAGAAACAGAGGCAATTGATTGTAGACAGAGCATTCCAGGACCTTTGAGAGAAATAGAGATTTTAAACAATATGATAGCTCATGGTCCTCTTTACAATCACATTAGGTACACTTACCTTGTTAGTCCACCTTGCAGATGTAAAGTCAGAGACAGAAGCTCATCTGATGCTGCACAGTTTGTTTTGGTCATCCTTGAGTCCTCATTGGTGGTCACCTGACACTGTTGGCTGTATAGTTTTGATGAGTGCACTATATTTTCCAGCAGTGACACCGAGATGTTTAAAAACATCAGCAGCTCTGCTGTGTCTGATTCACTGATATCAGCGCAACACACACTGACCACCACCACCACGTCAGTGTTACTGCAGTGCTGAGAATCCTCAACCACCCAAATAATAGCTGCTCTGTGGGTGTCCTGATCATTGAAAAGCAGGATGAAAGGAGGCTAACAAAGTATACAGAGGAACAGATGTACTACAGTCTATAACTGTAGAACTACAAAATGCACCTGTATGGTCAGTGGAACTGATAAAATGGACCATGCGTGAAGATACAAGTTATGTGTACCTAAAGAAGTGGCCATATTTGTGCACATAATTGTAGTAAATGTAAGTTAACTAAATGTATGTAAGTTAAACTGTCATTTTTATATTAATTTTTATTATATATTAATACTGTTTGAACAGTAATTTACTCAAATGTCAAATGAAATATTCAAACAATTTGATATTTCTGATGTTCTGCTATACGCCATTCTGATCAACAGTAAACAAAAAAGGCTTGAAACATGTCCGTTTACATGTAATGAATATAAAATACAGTTTACCTTTTTGAATTAAATAATGAACAAAGAACACAATATTCAGTTTTTTAGATGTGGCACTGTATATGGTCTGCCAAATACTATTTGCCTGTTCTCTGGTAGCTAATTGTCTTTTGCAGTGGTCACATACTTCTAATAAGAATCGATCACCTACATTAATTTGTTGCTTTGTTGATGTGATAGGGTGGAGTTATATACCCAGTGCTATATTTTTGCTGTTTGTAAA
>BRDA01004402.1:767-10886 GCA_036984385.1 Crenuchus spilurus | reverse complement strand
GTGAGGTAGTGTGTTTTACCTGTATATGTAGCTGAGTGTGAGGCAATGTGCGGTACCTGGGTGCGCAGTAGTGTGGAGTACCTGGGTGTGTAGCTGGGTGTGAGGTAGTGTGCGGTACCTGGGTGTGCAGTAGTGTGGAGTACCTGGGAGTGTAGCTGGGTGTGTGGTACCTGGGTGTGTAGCTGAGTGTGAGGTAGTGTGCGGTACCTGGGTGCGCAGTAGTGTGGAGTACCTGGGAGTGTATCTGAGTGTGAGGTAGTGTGCGTTACCTGGGTGTGTAGCTGAGTGTGAGGTAGTGTGTGGTACCTGGGTGCGCAGTAGTGTGGAGTACCTGGGAGTGTAGCTAGGTGCGTATCGTATCTGCTGTCTGGAGCTGCTGTAGACGGAGAAGGTTCTCTTACTGGAGTCACTGCTGTGGGCTTTCCTCACACCTTCCTCATACAGTAACCCCACCTACAAAACACACGTGTGACTGACGCTGTACAAAACTAAACTGAGCGGGTATTTCAATGACCTTTTATTAACCTCTTTATAAACATTATTACCTGAACATCGATGGAGGTTGTATCCTCCACCACTCTCTTCATCACAGCTCGAACGTTTCGGGGTTCAATGGTGTTCACCCAGTCTCTGGTCTCCACACTCTTCCTCAACATCTGAGAGATGATTAAACCCTGAACCTACACACACACACACACAGAGAGATTCACTATAGAGTTAACACTCTATAAAGACTGAGCTAGCCTTACCTTTATATAATAATTGTGATGGTTACCTTTACGTAGTGATTGAGCAGTTTCTGTGCTGCCTCTCGAGCCTCTGTACACAGAGCTGTTACTGCAGTCACTGGAGAATGCTTTAGAGAGAGAGAGATCAGAGTGACTCTTCAAATCACAAATAAAGCTTTTAGGGTAATTTAATACCAGTAAATGTTTAATTTTATGTATTTGATACTAATTCTATATTGTGCTGCCTCAGTTTACAAACTGGATCACCATCAGCTTGACCCAAAACATACAGGGAAATGGTGTAAAGACAACAAGGTGAATGTTCCGAATCATCAGTCCAATAGAGAATTTGGGGCTGGATTTGAAAAGGGCTGTTCATGTCTGATCCCTCTGAAACCTGACAGAGGTTGAGCAGTTTTGTGGAGGAACTGAGTAAAACAGTTTCAATCACATCTTAGCAGAGCTGGGAGTAAGTCCCTCATGTGCAAGTCACAAGCAATTCTCAAGTCATCACCTTCAAGTCTCAAGCAAGTCCCAAGTCACTGTGGTGAGAACCAAGCAAGTCAAGTCGCTGCTATAAGTCAAGCAAGTTGTGAGCAAGCAAATATGGTCTGATCTACCTCAGTTTACACATTTAAATCAGTATAGATGGTCGTATACAAACTGAGTTTTATTTCAACATAAACTAAACCTATTAAACATCTAATAGACCTCAAACATACAATTACATAACTTCTTAATGGCTTACTTCTCCTATCAAGAGGGTCACAACATTTCTCCATCACCTATTAATGCATGTCTCAAAGGTGCTTTTTAATGAACATCTCTGAGCACAAAAAAGCATTACATCATCAACTGAATAGTAGATAAAACAAAAATAAGTATATAAAAATAAATGAAAACATATTGCCTGAAATGTAAACCTGTTACCTATAAAATAATGTCTGAAATGTTACTATTACAAACATTACACAACATTACATCAAACCATGAAAACATTCACACAATTTTTTAGTTTTTAGTATGTCACATACTATTCATGCTATTTTGTCCAGTTCATATCCACACTAGCAAACATCTCTAAACATTAAAGAAATATTTAATTTTAGCATAACTGTCAAATGTAAGCAATCTTATCTTTACATATGCTAGAGGTCAAGGTTGCTAGACAGTGTAGGTATGAACAGAACAAAATAACAACAATAGCACGTGGCATACAAAAACCACGTTTTTTATTGATTTATATTATTTTTGTATATATTTTGTGTGTTTATTATTTTGTATATATTTGGTCAGGTTAGGTTTTTCACATTGCATTTTTTCGAGGGCTTTTATTATGACACACCCACGTACTGTCGTCATCACTTATGTGGTGCCGCTTCCCACACTCGACACTGATTTGTTTGTAGAAGGCCGTGCATCTGACGTGTTTACTTTTATATAGCGCTGTTTCATTAGTTTAGGTTGCTCTGTCATCCTGTTATATCCTTTCTCTCTCATTATCTCAGAAAATAAGCTGCACGTTTCAGTATTTTTGTGCGTTTTTAAGCTGACTGTTCACATGTTCATCAGACGAAAATTATATTAAACATGTCGTCTCCTCCTCGCTCGTGTGCTACAGCGGCTCGTTATTGCTGCTGTTTAGCGTTCTGCCTGCACTGTAAAGTAAGCAGATCCTGCTTCAGAATAAAATCTAACGTAATCTAACTTTGTTTTGAAATTGCAAATATTTAAATAAAAAAATCAAGTCTTTTCGAGTCATCTGTCTCAAGTCTAAGTCAAGTCTCAAGTCATAAAGACCAAGTCAAAGTCAAGTCGAGTCGTTCACCAGCGTTAGTCAAGCAAGTCTCGAGTCCTCCACCTCTGCATCTTAGTGTCCAGATGTTCAAGCCTGACTGAGACCTATTTACTCAGACAGTGCTGTGATTGCAGCCAGAGGAGCTTCTACTGAACACTGACTTGAAGGGTGTAAATATTTATGCAATCACTTATTTTACGTGACATTTTAATATCACTGACATTACTTAGCTTTCACTTTGACATTTAAAAGTTATTATTCTTGTCAAAAAAGCCAAATTATACTGAACATAATTGCATGTATAAAAACAACAAAAGAAAAAAAAAACATCCAAGGGGGTAAAAAGTATCCATGTACATTACAAATGGCAGCCATGGGAATTAAGACAAATCTTCCACTCCTATTTCAACATATCACAACAGTGCTGTGAAAAAACAATATGTTATTCTGTGCAGGTTTAAGTGTCTTTATTTAAAGAGATTAGACTGTATACCTGTACGAGGAACTGTTCGTCCGTCAGTGTGAGGATGTAGGAGATTGTGGATGTTTCGTAATCCAGACACAGTCGAGACAGCAGCAGGAGCAGCACCGGAGGAGTGGAACCACCTCTGTCTCCTGAGCTCTCACAGAACTGACGAGACGACTGACAGATAAACTTTATAAAACCCACAACCAGCCCTTCTCTCACTCCCTGACTGCAGAACTCACCCTGAGAGAGAGAGAGAGAGAGAGACAGAGAGACAGAGACAGAGACAGAGAGAGACACAGATGGAGAGAGAGAGACACAGATGGAGAGAGAGAGACACAGATGGAGAGAGAGAGACACAGATGGAGAGAGAGAGACACAGATGGAGAGAGACAAAGAGAGAGAGAGACAGGGACAGAGAGAGAACAAGAAGAGTAATTTTAAAACTATAATTTTGCAAAAATAGTAATTTGATTATTATATTTTGGGCTATTTAGATGACTTAAGTTGTGTTATTAATTTTTCCATTCATTGGACATAGTGTTACATATGAAACGTTCAATATCATTCACTGCAAATCATCTTTGAACTTTTTTTTGTGTGTATTGTGAAATTTTGTGCACTCTTACCTTGAAGTAAGGTTTGTTGGAGAAGGTGATGTCCTTTGCAGTGAAGAGATGGACAGAGGCTAATACAGACTTGATCTGATTCAGGATTGAATTGGAAAGAGAGGTCAGTAGCTCAGGCAAACTGGGTGGTGCTTCTTTACTGGGAGGACCACCTGCTGCGAGAGCTCCGCCTCCCGATGTGCTGCTACCACCCACAGAGAGCCTGGGAGCTGCCAGAGCCTGTCGGACATCAGTCAGGCTGTCCAGGTAGAAGCTCTGTAAGGCAGACAGGTATTGTTTAATTCTCTCTCTCGCCGCCTGGATAACGATCTCTGTGCCTTTGCTTGGCACAGCTGACCCAGGAAGTAGTTTAGATACAGCCTGGAGCCTGCGGTGGAACCGGTCCAGCGCTCTGACCAATAACGAGTTATCTCCAACCCCTTTCTCCACCTGAATCCGCCGCTCCACCAAGGAGAAATACCTGTCTGCCAAAGTGTCCACAAATCCGTGCAGCTTGCTATTCGCCATCTGAGGAATATTTTTTGAGGCCAATTCGCCCTCTTGTGGACGGTTGATGAACAGCTCCTGATACGAGGCGATGACCAGGCAGAGATTACTCACAAACTCGTTGCAGCCTTGATCAATAAACTCCAAAATATCTGTCCTGGCAGCGGGGGAGAGAACGTGATTGAGTGACGTGGACTCAGATGGAGATGTGGGATTGGAAGCAGGGCTCCTTTTCTGGATGGAGCCTCCAGAAATGTCTGTGACTGCCGAATCTCTAAGCTCCACCTCCAGCCCCTGTAGGTTTGCCTCCAGCCTAGTTTGGGCGTGGCTCAGGAATTTATCACAGAGCTCCTCGGCTGGTTCATCCAGCTGCAGCAGAAGCTCCACACATTCTGAAAGCTCCTTAGCACTTGTAGAATCATCTCTAAAAATACAGATTACAGATTATTTTTTAAAAATTTATATATCACCACTAGAGCCCTACCAAATTTACAGTTGTGAAAACTGCATGAAATTAAGTGCACATGTATCTTAAGGTTCTAAAAACAGTATGCAGATGTTATTTCACATTTTGAATTCATGTAACTATGCAAGATGAAATATCTGATGAGGGGAGCACACAAGAGGGATGAAACTTTTGTGCCAAAGCTGCACTAATGCTCTATTTTCCCAGGTTGAGTGATCTGCAACTCGACAAAAAGCGATGCTACGTTGTAACTACTACACTTCCATAGAGGAAGCTTCCTCCACAGATAACGACTCTCTCCTGGGCATGTCATATGACTCCAGACCATGGACTAGTGAGGTTTCCTCATGCTGATGATTATACTTTGCTGACTGCTATAAGGCATCGGGGAACTGTGCTATATATAAAACAGCAGAGGTGGGTAAGATAGGTCTAAAAAGTAAAAATCCACCCCAGGATTTTGTTTCAACTGCCTTGTTGGTTCCGCTGCAGATATGCTGCAGCACAGACACATATGAAGTTGGAGCAAAATCCTGGGATGGATTTTTACTTTCTGGACCTGGATTATCCACCTCTATTAATCAGTGGTAAAAGTACCGTTAGAACGGATTAATGCAGCACTTATAAGATGCATGCTTGCTCTGCAAGACACCTGGAGACTATATGAAATAAACACATCTTGAAATGTTTTATTTAACACCCTTTTACCCCAGTAAAATCTGTCAAACATGATATTTGAGTCTAGATCTGTGAATCTGGTCGAGGCCTAAAGATCACCATCTGATTTTATTATCTTATATAAACAGCATAATCAGATTAAAGCCTCAAATTTAAAGAAATCAGTTTTTTTTTTTTATTTACAATATTTTTTCCAATGCATTTACATCAATAATCAGATTTTTCTGTATATATGGAAACACAATGGGGGACAGAAGTACCACCCATCAGAAAAACACTATCCTCATTCAATAAAGCAATGCAGCTGGGTCAAGAGATGTTTTGGTGAGGTATTTTGATGGAAGCAACTTGGTTTTTTAGGTAAATATAGATCTCTAGTGATAGCGTTAGCTCAAATTCTTGAAGCAACAAAGTTTGGCCTGTCTTTGCTGCTCAACTACATCTAAGGGAAGTGGGAAAATAAGCAAAACTGATGTTTTCTCTTAGCGAACATGCACAGTTCAAAATCAGTCCTACTGGTTTTCACACAACCTACTCCACTGTCCCACCTGAATTTTTGCCGTAACTGCTGTGCAAGTCGCTCCATGATGGCATGACAGTCGTCCTGGATGCCCCTGAACGACGGCATGTGGCTGTACTGCTGCAGAACACAGCGAGCTCGACGGTGAGAGAGCACAGCCTGAGAGTACGCCTGCAACTCCAAACACTTGTTCAGCCTTGCAGGAAGCTCAAAGAGAAACTGCAGCTTACGAAGGAGAGTATGAACACCTGCAGAAAAGAAGAATGTCCTGAGAAGAAAATACGATTTTTCTAAAGCAGTTGCACACTTTAGTGACAAGTCAGCTTCTATTATTAATTTAAAGTACTCTATGATGTTCACATGATCCACACAGTCATCCTGAAGACTGCAATACACATCATACCTGATAGTTTGGTGATTTGGGCATGTTGGTCCTGCAGAGTGCCGCTAATCTTTGCACTAAACTCCGTTATGGCGGCCATATTGGTGGAGAGGCAGTCCATCTCGTCCTCCATCTTCTTAAAGTCATTCTTCATCTTCCTGATTGTATCTGCACAGAGAAATAACAGAACGCTTTACAGTAACATATAAAACAATCCCACCTGCTTTGCGGTAGTAGGTTTACAGTGAAAATAATGACATTAAATAATTTAAACATTAAAACTGACCAACCTGTGGCAGAAATGAATTTATTATAGTTTTCATAAACGAGTGTCTGCATGTCACTGTCGAGAGATCGAATCTGCTTCACCATACAGCTCTCCTGATCCATCAGCTCAGTCAGCGAACACTCCTTCCTCAGCTACAACAAAAACATTGCAAAACATGTGAAAACTAAAAATGTACACAGTCACATCAGAATATTACGACCAAACCGGGGAGGAATTAACTCAGCCTGGCATGTCACATGACAGGGTTTGCTGCGATGTATAAATAAGTGAGCAAAGAAGTCAGATGTAGCAGAGTGTAAAACCATCATCACTGACAAAGGATGCTATTTGACTGATGACAACAGGACATGATAATTATGTACCAGGCAAAAGGTAAGTAGTAGCTCAGAAACCACTAACTTTGTGGGATGTTCTAGAGAAGCCCTACTGAGGGTCACCAAAAATGAACTTCTTGAATACTGAGTGCCTCGGCACAACACAGGTGCCCCATGGGCCATTAATGCCAAATAATAAGTGCTTTCAGGACCACGACAGTGACTTTGGTATCTTTCACTGGCCTGCCAACTTGCCTTATCTCAATTTGGAAAAAAAAGACTACGTCTTGGTGTTGCTGTCACCAAAAATATAGTGTATATTAGGTGAAAAGTTGTTAATTCACATTTACGTGTTTTCTGACCCATCTTATGAGATGACGGGCCATGCACAACAATCATGTATTAGCAATAACTGCTGTATTAATAATACAGAGCTTCACTGTCATGTCCTGAAATACTGTTTTCAGGTCAATTTGAGGTAACACTATAGGTTTAATGTAACTATTTGAGCTAAATGTTTGAGGATAATCCAGCTTAATGAGGTCGGAATGCAGTTTATTTAAACTTTCCGGTCCACCTTAAACAGCGTCAGGAGCCACTGAGGCAGAGACAGAATTTAAGGTGGAACTGAAAGATCCAATAAGAAGCTGTGAATAAGAGGTCAGGTTACACATAAACCTGAGCTGAGAACTTGAGACTTTTTTCTGAGGATTTTAATGCGGCTTTTAAAGGAGGAATATCTGTTTTAACGTACCTTATTTAGGTAAAGTTCTGGGTCAAAGTTAGCCCCGTTGATGTCGCAGGGCTCCGGCTCCTGAGGCTGCTCCGCGGCGGTTGTGCTGTAGTAAAGCCGGAGGAGACGCCGCTTCCGCCCCGGAGAGGAGCTACCAGGCTCGGTCTCCATCTCACCGCTAATAACTCTAATAACCCCGAATAATAAACACGACAAACAAGCTAATAACTACAAATGCGCCCTATAATCTTCCTAGGATAAAATTGAGAAACGATTTCTGTGTTTTCAGGCAGAATTACCTTCAGAGAAAACAGCTGCTACAGCAAACACACAAGGAAATGGGAGTCACAGGCAGCTGCCAAAATAAAAGTCCAAAATAAGTTAAAAATAAAATAAAATCCTCTGTTGCTTTAGGACATGTAACTATTCTTAATAAAATAATAATGTGATGAAGTGAGCTTCTAAATTTTACAGCAACACATTTTTATAAATAACTATACATTTGTTTACATATTTACATAATCATACGAATACAGCCACAGTAATTAATGCCATTATAATTCTTTAAATAAACGAAACAAATTCAGTTTAGACAGATTTTAGTTGAACAATTTATTACTTTTTTTTTTTTTAAAGAAACAAAACTCAGAGCTTTAATAATAAATACTGTAATGCAAGTTTATTTAAATATTGATAAACAAATCCAGGAAACAATACTATTTACTGTTACATGAAGGAATTAGTACAAAGTGAGGATAATAAAAAGTTAGTGATGCATATGGTCAGTTTAGTTAATATTACAGTCACTAATATTCGGTAGTGCACATTATTCAAAGTCACTGAAATTTCAGGGGTTTAATGTACTTCATGTAGACAAAAGTAGAAGTGAAGTTACAGAACACAATGACAGATAATCAGAGTTTAACAGCTCAGACACAGGCTATAAAAGTTTTTTTTCTTAATGGAGAATCCTCATTGAGCTGCACGTTTAAACAGAGACATAAACGGACACAATGTAAAAACAAAAGGCACTTTATATTGGTCATCAACCTAGAAAATAA
Organism: Crenuchus spilurus; assembly: GCA_036984385.1. NCBI lineage: Eukaryota > Metazoa > Chordata > Actinopteri > Characiformes > Crenuchidae > Crenuchus > Crenuchus spilurus. The sequence goes on along the minus strand of BRDA01004402.1, from coordinate 2,336 downwards.
AGTTCTGGACAAATTTAATTGCAAACGCAAGTGCATATGTGACTGCTAGAGATTTAAATGAACACAAATTGAAACGTTTGGCATCTCTTGTCTGAAGTGTAGTGAGCAGCGTGCATATATTGCCATAAAGTTTAAAAGCGTGACAAACCGTGCTGTTTAAAGTGAATTAAAACAGTTTCACCTGAACACACAATAACACCAACTGATGTTCAGACTGAAGATATGACTGCTTTAGGTTAGTAGATGTAAAATAAAAGCATGCATGCCATTAGGAGTAATCAGGACCAGGTTTACAGGCTCAAGATTTAGAATAAACTAAAAGGATTTCAGTCGTGAATCACTGCCAGCACTGCGATAAACAGATCACCTGTAATGCATTCTGTTAAAGGTAATTTCAAATGTTATGAAGTGACGTACATTCAGACTGCATTAAGCCCTATTGGGATTGGATTAGTTCATCAGAGGGACATCTGTAATGAAACGTACAGCCTTAAAATGACTAGGATGACTGAGGATTTAGGAATCTGATGTAGTGGCTTGTACCTGTAGCTGTGAATATAATCACCTCTTTAATAACCTCACTTTTCTCATAATTCTCATGGTAGATCTGAGTAAAAGGAGACTAAATGCACCAGCAACTTCTGCCTGGAAAATCAGAGATTTGTATGTGGGCAGGACTGAAATGATTAGACGAGCACCAAATTAGTTAAAAACACTGGGTAATTCAGTCTGTGTATTTCCTCAGAGGAGGGGAAAAACAGACATGGCGCTCATACAGAAAAAATGACCTCAGACTCCCCATTTAATCTAATCCAAATAAGGCTTTAGTGTATAAATGATAGTCCAGTATTACACTGACTGGTGCTGGACTTACTCACAGTTTCATATACAGACTTTAGCAACTGATGGTGTTCGCACATTCAGAGTATTTATGGATCAGAAGACCGATGGTCATTCAGCAGGTAAATGGTTACAGGGCAGCGCGGTGGAGGTCACTTTATTGGTCAGGATAAGAGCTGTAAACAGGGTTCATTACAAAGAATTACATTCAAGCAGAGGAGCAGAGAGAGCCAACAGGTTAATCTTTGTCTTAACTGAAGAGAATAAACTTTACAGCTGAAGCAGCAAAGGAATCACTGTCCTATCAAAAGCCCAAGTCTATTTTTAAAGGGAAGCATAAGTCCAGCTGTTTTCATACGGACTTTAAGATCAGACCTCAGTGTATGGTTTAGGGAATCAGACGGTCAGTACCAGTACTGTACAACATCATATCAGGTGGCTCTTTAGATCTCATGATGAATATGATATGTAAAATAAGACTGACATGAAAATATTCTTGCCAGTACCATTAAATAATTGTATTTTTATGCTCCAGTAAATTTAGTTTAATGTGAGTGATACGATTGCTCAGAATCTCACCAAGCCTTAAACAATATTAGACACTGTAGAATAGGGGGCGGAGCGACTTACAATAGTGGGAAAGTACAGATGCAAAAAAAATTATACTAGAGTTGTACTAGTATTTACTAGTACTAGTATACTAGAATTAACATTTGGATATCGAATGCT
>BRDA01004401.1:35533-52140 GCA_036984385.1 Crenuchus spilurus | reverse complement strand
TGTCTCTGTCTCTCTCTCTCTTTCTTTCTCTCTCTCTCTGTCTATTTCTTTCTCTCTCTCTCTCTCTGTCTATCTCTCTCTCTCTCTCTCTGTCTCTGTCTCTCTCTCTCTCACACACACACACACACACACACACACGCACACACACACACACACACACCTACACACACACACACACACACTCTCTCTCTCTCTCTCTCTCTCTCTCTCTCTCTCTCTCTCTCTCTCTCTCTCTCTCTCTCTCTCTCAGTAAAGACCCCAGCCAGCAGAGAGTGAGGAAATGGGGTTTTTCTCTGGATGAGGCTTTGAAGGACCCAGTGGGCCAGGACCAGTTCCTAAAATTTCTGGAGTCAGAGTTCAGTTCGGAGAATCTGCAGTAAGACCGAGCACCTGTCTTTGCCTGCTACTTTCATCTAATTTCCTTTCTTCCTCACACCCTGTCTCATTTATCTTCTCCTAATTATGTCTGAAGGTATCCTCTATTCACTCTACTGTGCTCTATTTTTAAGTAGTTTGCAGTTTTTTAGCAGGGGTGTCGTCATACACTAACAAACACAAATGTCTTTATTGTTAACAAACACTAGAACCCAATAGACACCTACAATAGCCCAGGCTTTTCAATTTAAATAACCAAAACCTGTCTTAAACACATCTTAATTAAGGTCTAACAGACTACAGAGGAGTCACTGTGCTTGATGGCGCAGCATGAGTTAAAAAAAAAAAACGTATGTATTTGAATGATCTTGGACAGCAGATGTGCTGGATGTACTGATGTAGAATCAGTTTTGACTGACAATGAAAAAGAAGAAGAAGAAGTGTATTCCTCTTTGTGTTTAACCAATCTGAAGTGTATACACACACTGCGCACACACACATACCAGGAGCAGTGGGCAGCCCCCTGCTGCAGTATCAAGTGGACTGTTAGAAGTTTGCTGAAGGGCACTTTAGCCTTTATTTCTTGGCCGGTTCAGAAGATTGGACCACCAAAAATTTTTTCAAGCCTGCTTCTCTAATTATAGGCCATGGCTTCCCTTAAAGGCCACCATGAATACAGACTGCTGTTTGGGTGACTTAAAGGTCCTTTTGAGTCTTGGTTCTTGGCAGTATGACTTATAGCTCATGAAAATCAGAATTCCAAACTCAAATTAATAGAATACTTCACTTCAAGTTGGAGTAAATATTCAAACACTATCAACATTAAAACAAAAATGCTTGAAATGTGTCACTTTACATGTAATATAAACAAGGGCGGATTTAACCAACACGGAAACCACGCAATTGTTTGGGGCCCGGGAGATCAGGGGGCTCCCTGCTGGCCAAAAGAGGTTGGCAAAAAAAGACCGTTTTGGTTCTCTGCTGATTTTTACGTCCAAAAACAGTGTTACGCTATATTAAAAAGAGGCAGGTTGAGCACTAAGACCCAGCACAAAAACAGCCACTCAGTCGGAAGCCTGTTTCTCTTTAGACCGCTCACAAGCTCATGCCTCTGTTCTTGCTAACGTGTGATTGGCTGTCACTCTGTCAGCGTCTGGACTTTAAAACCACCCATCCATTATCACACCTGCTTAATCCGTACCAGGGGCGGTTTAGATTTGGTTTTCCCGTGTAGGACGTAGTGATTATGGAAAGTGCTTCTTATCAGCAGTGTGCTTGCTGCTCTCAGATTTAAGTACTGATGCTGTTCTAGTGTTCACTATTGCTGTGGGTCACTGTCCTTGTCACTGCTGCTGTGTATGATAGAGGATCATTAGCAGGTCAGAAGGGATCAATGTGGCTCTGTGAGTGGTCTGCCATGGACACGAAAACCCTGAAGTGAGCTGTGGAGAGATAACACTGAGTTCAGTGGAGCCTTAGAGCAACTACAGCACAGATAAAGCAGTGCCTGTCTCCAGCCACCCTCCTGCCTCCTCTCACCACTATCTGCCCTATCTGCTTGCCTCAATCTAATAGCTTCTGGGGGAGCTGTCTTATGCAGGCCTATGCCACTTATGAAACTGTGAGCAGAGTGGATATGATATGTACTCTAGACTGCCTGGCTCTCCCTAGGGCTCCTCAATAGCCTTAAATGCTTCAATATTGCAGCCTGGGCTGAGATCAATAGAGATACTGTAGAGTGTTATGTGAAGACAGAGGGAGAAAGTGAACATTTTGCTTCTCTCTCTCTTCCTCTGCTTGTTCTGAGTACTGTATGTCCTCCACATAACTTAGCCTAGTGGTTTGAGTGCTCTAATGGAAAAAGTACCACTTTGGCAAAGTCAAGTGGCATTCCAGGCCTCCATTATGCCCTGCAACTCAGTCATGGGTAGCATATTCTGTTCATATGAAATTGTTTGTTTGCATATTCCTTGTTGAAAATCCCTCTGGCATAGAATGTGCATTTATACTTGCTGCATGGTCCCAAATTTCAGATGATTTATCTTGTAAAATTGCCTGTGAAGCCAAGCAAACTCCAAATTCCAAGGATATCACATATCTCTGTACCCTAATTTGGCTTTTTCTTTAGATTCTGGTTGGCGGTGCAGGATTTGAAGCAGCGCCCTCTGCAGGATGTGACGGCCCGAGCTCAGGAGATCTGGCAGGAGTTTCTAGCTGAAGGCGCCCCAAACTCCATCAACCTGGACTCACATAGCTATGAACGAACCAGCCAGAACCTCAAAGACCCTGGACGCTATAGCTTTGAGGATGCCCAGGCAAGCATCATACAGAACACAAATTATGTTACTCTTCTAATTTTCCTCTCCCTTAGTCAGTGCTCTGTGTGTCACTATAAAATCAGTTATTGCTGGTGATATAATATTATTTCTCACATCAGCAAGCACGCATTGTATACTTTCAGATAGTGCCATATTTGTATTTTATGTTTTAAGTCTCGTTTCGCACACTCTAAGAAATAATATACTGGATCTACTTAAAAATTATATTATTTTTTTTAATTTGCATGCATCTTTTTAAGTAATCCCAACTAGAATGTTGTTGAGTAAAAGCCATGAGCCTTTCACTATTGAACTAACTTAACTTTTTAAAGTTTTTTCACTTAATATTAATCACAGTTTTTGTTTGATGAACAAAACTAAATTAAGTTCCCCCAACATAATTTTGGACATGGACACTGGCTCCCAAGAGCAGTTCTCATGACCTGTCTGGGGATCAAACCGGCAACCCTCTGGTCACAAGACCAGCTCCCTAACCACCAGGCCACAGCAGAATTGCTAGTTTGTAGTTGTATTTGCATAGTAGAATATGCTACTACATTTGTTTAGTGTGGGCAGCCGTGGCCTAGTGGTCAGGGATTTGGTTCGATCCTCGGGCAGGTCATGACTGAAGTGCCCTTGAGCAAGGCACCTAACCCCCAACTGCTCCCCGGGTGCTGTGGATAGGGCTGCCCACCAATGCTGAGGTCAAATCTTCCAACTGTGGACTATATATATATATACAGTATATGTACAGTATATATTTTTGCAAGAAAAAGTACAGGAACCTTTTGTGATTACTTGGATTTCTGCATAAATTGGTCATTAAATGTGTTCTGATCTTCATAAGTCACAACAATAGATAAACACAGCCTGCTTAACCTGGAGCCAATCAATGTAATGAGATTGAATGTGTTGATTAAAGCTGCCCTGCACTATAAAAACACACACCACTTTTGAGTTTGCTGTTCACAAGAAGCATTGCCTGATGTGAACCATACCTCACACAAAAGAGCTAAGAGTAGAGCTATGTTCAAGAATTGTTGACTTGCATGAAGCTGGAAAGAGTTACAAAAGTGTCTCTAAAAGCCTTGATGTTCATGTGTCCACAGTAAGACAGAATGTCTACAAATGAAGAAAGTTCAGCACTGTTGCTACTCTCTCTAGATGTGGTCGTCCTGTAAAGATGACTGCAAGAGCACAGCACATAATGCTCATTGAGGTGAAGAAGAATCCTAGAATGTCAGCTACAGAGATTTTTGTTGACAAATCAACAATACAGTAAGTAAGTCATTAAACAAAAATAGAGCTCATGGATGGACACCACGGAGGAAGCCACTTCTGTCCAAAAAAACTTTGCTGCACGTTTGAAATTTGCAAAAAAAGTACCTGGATATTCCACAGCAGTACTGTCAAAATATTCTGTGGACAGATGAAACCAAAATTTTGTTTGTAAAGAACCTTCAACACTGTGTGTGGAGAAAAAAAGGCTCAGCACAACAACATCAAAACCTCATTCCAACTGTGAAATATGGTGCAGGGGGCATCATGATTTGGGGCTTCTTTGCTGCCTCAGAGTCTGGATATCAATGAAAAAATGAATTCTCAAGTTTATCAAGAAAATTTAAGACCGTCTGTTTGCTAACTGAAGCTCAACAGCGGATGGGTGATGCAACAGGACAACGACCCAAAACATGGAAGTAAATCAACAACAGAATGACGTCAACAGAAGAAAGCACACCTTCTGGAGTGGCCCAGTCAGAGTCCTGACCTCAGCCTGATTGAGATTCTGTGGCATGACCTCAAGAAACTGATTGACACTAGACATCCCAAGAATGTTGCAGAAATGAATCACTTTTGTGAAGAGGAATGGTCCAAAATTCCTCCTAACTGTTGTGCAGGTCTGATCTGTAACTCCAGGAAACGTTTGGTTGAGGTTATTGTTACCGAAGGAGGGACAACCAGTTATTAAATCTAAAGGTTCACATACAAATTTTTCTCATAAGTTTCACATAATATTTACATGTTGTGTCAATACAAGCATGAAAACTTTTAATTCTTTGTGTTGTATTATTAAGCAGACTGTGTTTGTCTATTGTTGTGACTTATGAAGATCAAAACACTTTTATTGACCAATTTATGCAGAAATCCAAGCAATCCCAAAGGGTTCACATACTTTTTTTGCAACTGTATATTTCTTATAAAAAGCAGTATAACAAACAGTTTACATGATTATGTGGTTTTGTTAGATCATGTAATATTGATTTATGGTGTCCTGATGAGAGTTGCTTTGAAGTCTTCTTCAGCACTTTTGGTGGATGAAAGTGCAGGTGAGAACATTGCAAGAGTGAACAGAACATATTCCTCTTCCCAAGGGGCTGCTGCAGAGACTTTGGCTTGCATCAGCCTGCCTTTCTCACTTAACCATCTTTAATACTAGCCTTTCCCAGACTTTGCTTATTTGGACACATATAAAATCTGTTTTCGTTCTGTACAGAGTAGAAATACGGCCCACAATTTACACTGCTACACTGTTTTTACTCTTGTAAATGGTTCACGCTTGTGTTGCAGTTGAGGATGAGCCCTGCTAAACACTGACATAATCAACAACATGCCATGGGAGAAGTCAATATGCAGTAATGAACTGTCATGACAGATTATGTTAAGTAATATAACACTGTCATGTTACAGTTTGCAGTAACTCTATTGACTCGTTTGTTAATGTTTGATGTCATGATGCTAAATTAGCATGTGACATAAACTGTCATTATGGTAATCAAGTTAATTCTAGTGAGGGTTATTGTCATTTCAGATATATACAAGTGCACAGTCAATGGGAACAACATACAAACTCCAGAACTTCCAACACAACAGAAGTACAAATGATGCAATTCAAAAAATACAGAAGGCATAACACAATACAACACAATATGGAGGACAGGACAAATAAGGCACAATAGCTCTGATGAATACAGTACTGAGTATAGTGATAAGAATACAATGTGTTCATGTATATTTTACTAGCAGTGTAGAGAATTATAGCAGCAGACATCAATAATAGTAACTGTATTGTGGTAATGGTATTTACTGGCCATAATGTGTTTGAACTCATCTAAAATATGACAACTGCAATGGCAGGTTTATGACATGGTTATGACAGTGTTATGCAGAAGAGGACAGGTAAAGTGATATCAAGTTTTCTAATTAAAGTACATATTAAATTAGTTTAACTATGATTTTCATTATACCATGTAAGAATGGAACATTTGAGTTAACTAGAAAAGTGCATTTCCTGAAGGAAATGCAGGATGTTGCGCAGCTAATATGGCTCACATGGCTAAGGTATCCCAGATAGTTTTTAAATGATGCTGTGGTACCTGTGGTGGTTGCTATAGTGTTGATAAGTGGTTGCTAGGTGATTGCTAAGGTATCTGTGATAGTTGCTAAGGTGTTGCTCTGGGATCCATGGTGGTTGCTAAGTTGTTGCTATTGTATCCCTGGTGGTTGCTATGGTGTCCCTGGTGGTTCCTAAGGTGTTGCTATGGTATCTGAGGTAGTTCCTAAGGTGTTGCTATGGTATCTGAGGTGGTTGCTAAGGTGTTGCTATGGTATTCCTGGTGGTTGCTAAGGTGTTGCTATGGTATTTGTGGTTATTGCTAAGGTGTTGCTATGGTTTCTGAGGTGGTTGCTAAGGTGTTGCTTTGGTATCTGAGGTGGTTTCTAAGGTGTTGCTATGGACTAGAGCTCAGTTACCTGCTCTGATAGAGTACATTTGGTGGCTGTCGGGATACAGAAACTCTGGCTTGAGTGTATGTGAAAATGAATGGCAGTGAATGGGAGGAACAAGGGATGAAAAACAACAAAAAGAAGGGTCAGAGACAGAAAAAAAGGGTCAGTATGGCTCTGGGCTTGAGCTCCGTTACCTGCCCTGATGCAGTATATCAATTTTGGTGGTTGTCGGGCAAAAGGAATCCTGGAATTTGGAATGGCAAAAAATGAATGGAAGTCAATGACGAAAAAGGGATGGAAATAAAATGACTAATAAACCAGTGCAGGTCGAAACAACAGTGAATTTGTGCTCCAGGGCCTGACCTGATATAGTGTATCTGAAACGGTGCAAATCGGTCAAGCAGAAGTACAGTAGATGAGCATACATTTTTGCTCCCCATTCATTCTTAATGGGAAAAAAATCCCAGGTTAAGGAAGTTTTTAGGAAAACTGTGCGTCCAATCAAAATTCTGTATACAAGCCTGGATCACGCAATCGGACCATAGAGTCTGGAATTGGAACGGTGTCGATATCTCAAAACCTGCGGGACCAAAATCCTGAAGAGGAAGAAGAAGAAATAAATACATAATAATATAAATCGAATAACAGAATAGACACCTATCAGCCCTGTCCTGTGCTTAGCTAGGATAGTACATAATGCCCTGCCCTGCACTCAGTGAAGGGGTAGGGTACTCACCAAGACCCTGATCAAGATTGAGCAGAAGAGGGTGGATGGATGCATGGATAGATGGATGGAGTCACCCTTCATTTTTAAAAAACTGCAAATTAATTTAAAATGTAACAATATCTGGACTGAAATAAATTAACTAGGATGGAAAAATAAAATATTTCAGAAATTGGACTTTCATAAATGTATTATTAAATTGCATCAGCTGTAAAGCACATTATGATGTTTCATGTTTGAGGTATGACAGCTTGATAAGGGCTGGGAGTTAAGCCACTTTTTAACAGTGTAGGTGCAAAAGACTTTTGCCCTTTTGTTGGCTATTAATAATTTGTGCGATATTCAGAAAAACTATTTCTTGTATTAAATGTCTTTGGTTTTTGAGTTACAAAGAAGTTTTTTTCTGGTACTGCATCATCTAAACTGTGCAAGCTGGCCCCTCTTACATTATGGGATTCTTGTTTCATCAGTAGTGATGTGCAGTGTTAGCTACTTTGTCAGTAGTTATTATTGTTAGTCTGTCTGAGGTTAATCGAAGGTTGAGACATCTTCAGCATAACATTTCATGATGAATGGATAAATAGAAATGCTTGAGAATTATATTAAAAGTTAAGAACATCCTGGGCCTTGAATTACTCAGTTGACTAAGGCATATTTGAATCTAAGGTCATGCTGCTTGCCATCAGCAGCCGGGCCATACTTTTCCAACATTGGCCATACTTTCTCTGGGCGGGTAAGATGGCACTCTCTCCCCAGCACTACTAAGTAATGTCGGCTGGCTCAGGTGTCTGCTAGGCCATCCATCAGAAATGGGGCTCCTGCGCTTTCCTCTGAGAGGGTTTGCTGCCTGGGAGTGATGTATCAGTAGCAGTTGAAAAAGAGGCGGAGCTTGACTTCACATGCATCGGAGGAGGCCTGTGTTTAATTTATTAGTAGGTGTAGGGCCTCCTTTTGCAGCCAATACAGTGTCAGTTCATCTTGAGAATGACATATACAAGTCCTGCACAGTGGTCAGAGGGATTTTAAGCCATTCTTCTTGCAGGATAGTGGTCAGGTCACTACGTGATGCTGGTGGAGGAAACCGTTTCCTGACTCGCTCCTCCAAAACACCCCAAAGTGGCTCAATAATATTTAGACACAAAGACTTGCTGTCTTGGTCACAGATGCGCCAGCAAGACGTGCACCAACAATTTGTCCTCTTTTGAACTCTGGTATGTCACCATAATGTTGTGTGCATTGTAATATACTATATAACTGTGCTCTTACCTGCTAACTGAACCTTCACACTCTGCTCTTACTGGTGCAATGTGACATTAATGAAGATTGGCCACCAGACTGGTCCAATTTAGCCATGAAACCTCCCACACTAACATGACAGCTGTTTCACTTTCATTGTCCAACACCTGTAGATCTAGAAGGTAAAACTTCTCTTACTGCCGAGACCCATCAGCCCATAGTCAACCTTTCTGTATCTTCTCTTCTTCAGGACCACATCTACAAGCTGATGAAGAGTGATAGCTACACCCGTTTCTTACGCTCCAATGCATATCAGGACCTCCTGTTGGCCAAAAAGAAGGTGCGTCAAAACCTCGTTTCATCCAGAATTCTCAAACCTCAGGGGAGGGTTTTGATGGCAAGCACTGCAGAATTCTGATGCAAGGCTTTTTTGCAGGGGACAAGCAAGATTTTTTGCTTCCTGCTCTTTCTTGTGGAAAGAAAGCACTCTGAAGTTTAAGAATTTATGCAGGTTATAGCACAGAATTTACAATTCATGTTTGTGCCAGGGTGAAACTTTAGGACTGTATCCAAACTCTCTCCTTTAATGCTTTATACTCTTCCATGGCGAAATATATGCTGATTTGTGATGTTTTTGTCAAGAAATATTACTTTACATTCCTAATTTGAGGAACTTTAGGAAGAGCACATGCACCTTCCAAATCTGATGGCTTCCCAGGCAGCAGATTAGAAAAATGCATGCTGGTGGGTGGAGGTGGAAGTGATGTCTGAGACAGGGAGGGAGTATGGTGCTGTACATCTCAGCAACTAACAAAAATGATGGCTAGCTAAACGTTAAACTGTGTTAACTGAGTCCCTGAGTGGCTCAGTGGACTAAGGCACTGATATTATGATCAGAGGATCGTGAATTCAAATCCCAGCTTGAGAGAACAAATTGGCCGTGCTCTCTCTGGACTGGTAGATGGTGCCAAGCAGCGTTGGCTGGCTCAGTCGTCTGCCAGCTGATTCATCAGAGCTGGGGATCCTACGCGTCTGAGTGCATTGGCTGCCCAGTGACGTCTGTCAGCAGCAGTTCAAATAGGTTCTGGCTGACTTCACATGCATTGGAGGAGGCCTGTGCTAGTCTTCACCCTCCTAGAGTCAGGCACATTGTAAGTGTCATACTGATCAACATTAAAAAAGGCTTGAAATATGTCACATTACGTGAAATGAATATTAAATATGACAGTTTACCTTTTTGAATTAAATTATGACCACAAACATTTTCACAAAATTCTATTTTAATGTGACACTGTTAACTATATTAACATGAATAGGATGCGTACAGTCAACTAGCTTGATGTGACATTGCTGTGTGTGTGTGTTTGTATACCTCCCCAACAGCCTGAAAGTGAACAAGGCCGCCGTACATCCCTGGAGAAATTCACCCGCAGTGTGGTGAGTGTGGCTGAACCTGATCGCTGGTGATGCAACAGAATGATTTAAGAGCTATTGTTGGTTGCAGAATGAAGTACACTGAACATAAACACCTAACAAAGGAAGGAACAAAGTGACAGAAAGTAACACTGAGGGCACCTTTCTGCAGATTACATGATCATTAGACAATAGGTAGATAATACACATACAGACAAAATGTACTGAAGCAAGCAGTGAGTTTCAATTGTTATTTTACAATGAAGTGAATTTGTTATTAAACCAACACAAGTTTATTAATGTCTGGTTTAATAAAAGATGGTTTTGCTGTACTCTTACTCTGTCTTTATGTAGCTGGATTGTGTAATTTTCTATCCATTATCCATATAAAAGTCATAAAATGTACATTTCCATATTTTTAAATTAACTTTTCAGTGCTTTTATTTTGGATAAGACAGTATATGTTTAGAATCACATGATACAGTAAGTTTTATTATTTTTGTCCTTTGTTGCTCATTAAAACAGAAGTCTATGTGTTTCAGGGCAAATCTCTGACGGGGAAGCGACTGACAGGCCTCATGCAGTCCTCCTGACGAGGTCTGGGTCTGGACTAGCCCGGCCAAGCCCAGAGGAGCTACGGTCTGCTGGGGTGGATGCAGTATGACTGTGGTCATCCTCACAGCAAACACATGGACCAACTGCTGCCCACCCTGACAGAGCTGCTATGGACTCTAGATGGCATGCAATAAGTCAACAAAACCTTACAAATGGGGACAGTGTTGTCTGTATTTAACCACCTTATATACAACCTTGAATTCAGCTACTACAATGACTGCACATATGAATGTCAGATTTTTACTTCCAGGATCACCACGTGTTTATTTGATACTTCTTACCAGCAGTGATGATGGGAACAAACACTTGCTGCTTTGATTGCCATTTAACATAGCCTATACCCAATCCATCCACTTTTCCTGACTGGAGATGTAAAGAGTGAATTGTTAAGCCAGTATGTGAGCGACTGGTCGAGAGGAACATGTGCCTCTTGGCTTCAGGACATTCCAAAGGAGAGAAAAAGTAGCAAGGGCTTCTCGTCTCTGTGTACTCTTGGCAAGGTTTGCACAGTTTTTGATATGAACATATCGCGTTTGTGAGAAAATTGTTTGAGGTGTTGACCAGATGCAGCACAACCCGGCATTATTCTCATGTTTTCCTTCACGGTTTATTGGAACAATGTGCAATGTTGCAAAAGGTTTTGTTACAGGAACTAGCACAAGGACAATTCAAATGATTTTTTAAAAATTCTGTTTAGACCAAATGCTGAGATGTAAATGTCTTTCAGAGCGTTTTTGTTTTTAAAGGCACCATTCTTGAGACAATTGTTCACTCTGGTGGTGACAGGAACCAGATGTCTGAAGTATTCGATGTCTCTAAAAGCTACCTCACAGAAAGTTATTAGATGGTTACTAGATTGATTAAATGGTTACAAGTCTGCTGATGATAATCCCCGAGACATTGTTTTATGGTAAAGTTTTGCCCTAAAATGTATAAAAAATATGTTGTTTAATGGTAAAAAAGTACCCAAAGATACCACTTATTCATTGTCAGTGCATTACCAGTGTCATAGCTCAGAAGGCACAGGAACGTTTCTTGGGCATTTTGAGCAGTATATAAAATGGCTATATTTGTGCTGTAAGCATTGTGACTCCTGGTTCCTGTAACCACCACTATAAAGACATCAGACTCGGCCTCAAGTGGCTCAGCAGGCTAAGACTCTGACACTATGACCAGAGGATCGCGAATTTCAATCCCGGTCATGCTGTTTGCCATCAACAGCCGGGGCCCAAGAGAGCAAAAATTGGCAGTGCTCTCTCTCTCTCTCTCTCTCTCTCTATCACTTTCACATTGCAATGTCCACTGGCTCAGGCATCTACTGATTGGTCCATTCAGAGCTGGGATTCCTGCGCTTTCCTCCGAGCGCGTTGACTCCCCAGTGACGGTGTATCAGTGGTAGTTTGAAAAGAGGTGGTGGCCGCATCACATGCAGGGAGGAGGCTTGTGCTTGTCTTCACCCTCCTAGAGTCAGGGACATTACAAAAGTGATGGAGAGAGCCCCCTAGCAGCTGGGATGGGTTAATTGGCTACTACCACATTGGGAAGTGGATAAAAATGGGCAAAAATATAAAAAGCATCAGACTCTGCAATACAATACAATACAATACAATACAATACAAGATCAATATACCAATCAATCGTTTCTAATATTGTTTACATCTCGGTAATTGAATCATGCAGAATTTTTTAACAATCAGTGGAATTTCCCAGCAGCAAGCAAAGGCACTGTCAGGAAAGAGCAGAAAGATGGTTCACACTTATCATCCATTAGACTGAGAGTATGAATATTAGATTAGCACAATGACCAAACTTGGGATTTACTTTGGAACTTTGCAACAACTTGAATTACTGATATTCTCCGACGTTCTAGAATAAACAATCCTGAATTTATTCCTGATTTTCATTACAAAGCATCTTTGATATGAACTAAAAACTGAAATCTACCTAAACCTAATGTAGATCTATGTATGTGTCGAAACCACAGATGTAGCTGCTCCATGTTCAATGTATTTGTCTAGCTTGCCTGCCCAACTGAAAATGTAAATATTGTCTGAATGTCAAAGATATATGCTTCAGAGTAGTTATGAAGGTGATGAATGCACCACCTATTATATTACACCCATCCAAAGATGGTCCTACAGCAGATTTTCCAGGCTTAATGCTCACGAAGTGGCCCACCCATACCTGCCGTGGACAGTGGGATTTCCTGTGCTGCCTCATACAATCTGCTGAACCTGGACTGCTTACTATTTCTGCCACTTGTGGAAATGTTGTGTATCACTGCCAGAGATGCATGGAGAATAGACTGTATGGACACTCCAAGCCCTCATCAGTCAATAATCAGTCATAAACTGCTCCCCAGTTGGCCCAAGAGGCAGTGTGTTCATCTGCTCTGGAACATTTTCTCCCTCTGTTCCCAGGTAGAACTGCTTTGTTGGCTTATATCAGTGCATTAGACTGAAACGGTGGAAACAGTGTATGTATGTATACAAATTGCAGCGTCTCTGCATATAGAGAATGCTGTGTAGAAGTTTGAGAGTGATTACAAGTAGAGGCACAAGTGCCGTAATGAGCACAAAACTATGCATGGGATATTTCTAAAGGAATATTTCTTTACAGCTTTTAGTTTTTTTTTCAAAGAGGAAAAATGAGTATTAGTGGATCACAATGATAAATAGGAGGATGTGATGTCCACAGTCATCCAATAAACATTCAGTATCTGTTTGGGGGAGTTTTTTTTCTTGCTTATTTCTATATATTCTAAAAGTTATCAAGCCATGTCTGCTATTATTGTTATTATTAATCATATTAATATTATTTATTATTATTATTATTATTATTATTAGAGAGGTAGTTTGGTGGTTAGCATGCTTGCTTGTCATTGCTGGGGTCTTGGGTTCGAGTCCCCATCTGGGTGGTTTCCATGTTCTCACTGTGTCTGCGTGGGTTTTCTCTGGGGTTTCCTGGCACAGTTCAAACCCATGGAGGTCAGGTGTACTGGGTACTGTAAATTGCCCTGGTGTGAGTGTGTATATTTGTGTGCCCAGTGATTAATCTGCACCCTGTCCTGGCTACACTCACTCAGGATTAAGCGGTTAAGAAGATGGATGGATGGATAGATGAACTATCAAAGAGGTCCTTTAAGCAATAATACAAGAGGGAATGCTATGAGTGCATTAGATCAGTACATCAGTACTAATATCTCACATTCTAGCATAAGTGGCCATTGTATTACTGCGGGTTTGCTATAGTTCTGTTATCACCATTTATTGTTAGATTTAAAGATAAAGAGGACAGAAAAAACAATCTGTTTATCAAGACTCCATTAGGTAAAGTAGTTCCACTCTATCAGACATTCCGCTGCTAAAACATCATCAAGCATCAGTCATAATAGTTGAGGAACATAATTTCCTGAAAAGAAGTTTGTTACCATGGGCGTGGTAGTGGGGGGGAAAAGTGGACCTGACTACCCAGGGCCCAAGTAGGGAAAGGGGCCCATAAAAATCCTGAATTATTATTTTTTTGGTTGTTTTTATTTCGAATGAATTGGGCCCTCAAATTAATGATTTATTAATTCATATTTCAAATATATTGATAATATCAACTGAGGGAATTAACTTTAGTCACAGTCCTCTGAACATATTGGACATTCTGGGGGCCCCCTCTTGGAGGCCCAAAATGGTTTAGTGCGCCCAACAGCGACAAGTGTAACGTCAGTGAGTGTAGATTGAATGACCTGGGTGCTACACATCATGCTGCTCAAAAAGCAGAAATCAGGATATCAGAAGAAGAAAGAAAGGGGGGAAAATGAAAAAAAGCAGAATGAGGAGAGACAGCTGTTGACGGCTTTCTTTCCAAAAGGTGAACCTTGTTTTCTTGTTATGCAAAGTCCAATTAAAGTTAAAGTAGTCCACTCCAGACAGCTGCGGCTGATATTTGGAGGCTCACATGAAGTCGTTAGTTTAGTTAGTTGCCAACCAGGCTGCTTGTGGCTGTAAGTATAAAGACAATTATGAGCCGCTAATGTTAGTTATCAACTTTAACCAGTTTCAGAAACAAACAGTGGCTCTGGTGCAGCTGGAGCAGCAGAGAGCGAGAGCGAGTTAGTTAGCTGCTGACTGGTAGAATTGCTGCCTAAATGCGAGTTGTTTAACTTAAGTTTAAAGTAAGTTAGTCTTTTGGTTCAGTGCGTGTGCTAAAGCCTATTGTTTACTAACACAGCAGAGCTAAAAGTGAAACTCTGTGCTGAGACTTAATAAATGATCCACCAGCAATATTTCTGCTGCATATATCAACATGTAAATAGCTACATCAACATAATCTGATCTGTTTGTAGCTTAAAACCTTATTTATGCTTTTTTATTTAAATAAATACCCCCCTTTTTTTGCTCATGTGTCTCGTTTACTGGCATTTATAGGGGACCACTGACATTGAGAGTGTACAGGGTCCTGAATTTGCTGCTACGCCCCTGTTTATTACACAGGCAGTAAACACAAATTTCACAGCAATTACTGAAAGCAAAGGTTCACAAAATTTTGCAAATTTTGGACCAGTTTCCTCAATAAAAAAGACCTAGTATAATATTTGTGTCTCATTTGTTAAACTGGGTTCTCTTTATCTACTTTTAAGACTTAAAATCTGATGATGTTTAAAATCATATTAATGCATAACTATAGAAAATTCTAAAGGTTTCCCAAACTTTCAAGCACCACTGTAGGTTCACATGACCTTTCTAGAAAGAGTTGTACCTTTGTGGGTATTTTTAAATGATAACATCCTACTTCTGTTCAAGCACTTTTATGAGGACTGTAAGCTGTAAGGATGTTCTTAGTGATTTTTCTTTGTATGTGCTGACCTCTAGTGTTGGACATGAGAAGCCCAACCAAATGCCTGAAACGTATCACAGCAAACAAGACGGAGTTTTAACTTTGACTCATTTATTATACTTCAAACAATGGAAATAACAAGGATTTGTTAACAACAGGCGGGGACAAAAACGACAAATTACAGAATCAGCAAATTAAGCCTAATTTCGAGAGAACAGTCTGTTTATTCTTCTTTCCTCCAAATTTGTATGCATCCACATTTCCTGACTTACCATGACATCTGATCAGAACATCTCCGAAGCTCTTTGTTCACTAGGATCAATGAATCCAGCGCTTGCCAGAAACATAAAATATTCAGCAGATCTGAGGATTTGAAGGATTCGCCTTGATAAATTGACTCTGAAAATAGAGCCTCTAATGCATTATACAGAACGGAGGAGGAAAGAGAGACGACAAGAGAGAATATCCAGATGGAAATAGAGATGCTAATATATCATGAACAAAGAAATACAAAATGGAGCAAGCAGATGTTTCACTCTGCAAGGTGTAAAACTTTTAAGTGCTTTATCCTCTACACAAGAGAGGAGGGAGCTACAGATGTTTTTAGAGTGACTCATACAATGGAACAATTTTCCAAACAAAATCAGTTAGTCAAACATTTACGGAGAACAAGTGAAGACTTCTCTTCATCTGCTCATTTCAATGCAAGCAATAACATGCTAGTTGGACAGTCTACGGTTTTCACATAAAAATACCAATGCAAACAGAGAAGAGTTTAGGAAAACACAACCTACACAGAAATCCAGACGTTCTTGGCATGGTGAAGCACAACTGGAATATCTATCTATCTCAATGCCTACTACATAGCTAAGCTAAATCATGATTGTCTGTGGAAGATATACACTAAAAGCACAAGAGTTCTGTCTTGTTCCAGACCTGGCAAATTTATAGTAGCTCTGTATAGTATTAAATACATTTTATGCTGCTTTAAAGATTGCATTCAGTATGTAGTCATACATGAAAAACTGAACATTGTGAAAAATTCCTTTTTTTCTTAAACTGAAAGGTGAAACTCATATTTTATATTCATTACATGTAAAGTGACACATTTCAAGCCTTTTTGTTTGCCACTCCTGAACCAGAGACAACGCCAGTAGTGTCTTACCTGGACTCTTGTTCAGTGGACCAAAGCCATGGTCTAGAGTCTGGAGGAAGAGTGGAGAGACACACAATCCAAGTGTCTGAAGTCCAGTGTGCAGTTTCTGCAGTCTGTGATGCTTTGAGGTGTCATGTTACAAGTCAAAAAGTACATACTGATGTATGACTTACGTTAGAAATTTCGTCGTATTTTACATAAATTATGATATGTCTCG
>BRDA01004401.1:21415-35523 GCA_036984385.1 Crenuchus spilurus | reverse complement strand
TGTTGCTCCACTGTGTTTAGTCCAAAGTCAACATCTACCAGAGACTTTAGAGCACTTCATGCTTCCATCTGCTGACCAGCTTTATGGAGATGCCCATTTCCTTTTCCAGCAGGACTTATTACCTGCCCACATTGCCAAAACTACTACCTAATGTTGACCATAATATTACAATGCTTGACTGGCCACTCAACTCATGAGCTATAAGTCAGACTGGTGAACATTAAAAAGGTCTTGAAATATGTCACTTTACATGTAAAGCATATAAGTTATATGAGTTTTCCTTTTTGAATTAAATTATGAAGAAAAACAAACTTTTTCACAGTATTCTATTTTTTTATATAATACTACATACTTTACTCATTTTCTAGTCATATTTTCATAGCAGTAATTCAGTGCAAACTGAATGATAGTTCTTTGTGAGAAATCTTGCATCGTGTTCTAGAAATCAATTCAAAACAGTTGAAAAATATACAGAAATGGAAATACACAGACAGGTGATACACAAAGAATAATGAACAGGAAATATTTAAACAGGATGCTTTGTTCTGAACCTTTTAGGCTGAAGAGGCATTTGGTGTATCAGTTGATGCTACACACTGTGTTCATGTAGCCTGTCAAGTCCCGTATTGCTTTATTACAAGGGTAATTAATAGTCTTTGTCATGTATTGTGGAGCTCACAACTGCAGTGAATGTACAAATGGCTGGCTTGAATGAAACCTGATAAAGGAGAATCTGAGTGAAATTAGCTTTGTTTCCATTCGTTTTGCAACATAGCCCTGGAGCATTTTGGTAAATACTTAAAAAAAGAGACTGATAGTAATGATTGTCCTATTAAGACAAGTTTTAAATGTGTTCTTCTCAGCCATGACCTGCTTCCTTCTACTCTAGACAAGTTATCATGTATTTATAGCCCTGCTTTTGGACAGAATAGTGAGGTAGACTACTGATTGCTTGGTTTCCGGAGTGAAGCGTCTGGTTGTGTGCAGTAATTTGTGCTGTGCAGATAGATGCATGGTGCAGAGGTAGACACTCCCTTTGCTGCACCTTGAGCTGCAGCTTCAGAGAAACAGGTCTGTTCCACCATCCTGATTCTTCTCCGTGCTGTATGTTGTATGCGTGCTCTTGAGGCTATGAGGATATGGAACCATAGAGACTCCTTTATGCCATCGATGGCTCTCCGAAAGCAGATGCTTTATCTTTTAGTAGATCCAGACAAAGATGACAACTCCAGCTACCTGTAAACATGGAATAAGAAATAGATATGTTCCATGGACTCTGTGCTAAAGTGTAATGTTTTTAAGAGATTAGAGGTAAATGTGCTACATAGACATAGGGACATCTGCTCATCTATTGTTTCTTCCAAATCAAGAGTAATAAAAGAATTTATCCCGCTTTTGATAGATGCCAGACAAGGCCTTGCTTGTGTTTAGATTTGACTGCATTCATGAGTGTCAGAGAGCAGGTTTCCAGCAGGTTTCAGTGAGTTAAATTTAAGACCAACATGACAAATTGCCAAAAACTTTCTAATTCTATATAGAGAGGTAAAACAAGCCATCCATAAGCTGCAAAAAACAGAAAAAAAAAACATCTGAGAAATTGCTACAATATTAGGAGTGGCAAAATCTGTATTTTGGTACATCCTGAGAAAGAAAGAAAGCATCGGTGAACTCATCAATACAAAAAGACCTGAATGCCCATGGAAAACAGTGGTAGATTTTAAGTGGAAGTACAATTTATACTGATTTTAATAATAAACGTGTATTAATTTAAAATACTATACTACTAACAACTACTTCAACAATAAAATAAATAACATGAAATCCTTAAACTATAAAACAGTAAAGGAAATGAAGGACAAAGTACAATTAAAAGAAGATTTAGAGTTCTACAACTGTATTTTACATTTTGAGTGAGTTTCAGCTTGTGAATGGCGGCCTTCTGTCAGGCATTTTCCTGGAGAGTTTATTGAGTTTGTTTACCTGGCGACCCTGTAACTGGCTGTTTTAGCTTAAAAAACAATGTAGTTAGCTAGCCAACAATTAGCTACCCGTGCTAACTGTGTGGCCCAAAAATAGCTTTATGACACTGTTAACTCACAATATATAAGTTAGAGAAACACTAGTTAATGTTACACAAAACCGCTTATTCACTAGTTTGCTCGCAATGAGTAGTTAAGCTGAAAAACAGTCCGTGTTAGCTGAAGCGTCTGATTGGAACTCTCTGTTCTACCTTAAAAACACTCTTTGCATTGGTGAAGCTGTCGTCGGGAGAACGTATCTGACCGCATATTTAAGGTGGAACGGGGAGTTCCCATAAGACGCAGCTGGCTAACTAGTTTCGTCTGTTATGAGGTTATCATGGGCTTTGTAGTTCCCACAGCGGTAGTCCGCCCAGAAACAGAGTGAAGAGAACTACATTTACACTGATGGATTTAATCCACGTTAGCAGAAGTTAGCAAAACTAACGTCCGATTAGACTACGCTGTTTTGGAATTAAAAGTACAAATTAAAGACTTTAATCAATTTAATTTAAGACCTTGAATTGATATCTGGCCGTTTTAATACTTTTTAAGGGCTTAAATTGAAAGTTTTGCATTTTAGACTTTTTAAGACTTTTTAAGAACCCTGAGAGAGGTCATGATGTTGGGATGATCATCACCCCACCTCAACCCCAACTCATCCCAAAAGTACTGGATGGAGCACCATCATTAAAGAGGACACAGTTCCACTGCTCCACATCTCAATGGTGGATGGCCTGTAACCCACACCTGGCATTAGGCATTGTTGAATGCATTCATTAGAAGGGTGCCCACAAACATTTACACAGTGTACGCTGCTGATCATTTAAATTGCAACACTGGGAAAATACATTATATCTGTCCAAAAATGAACAAATGGTAGGTCATGATACCCATCAATCTGTGTATGGATGGACCACAGGGAAAGCACGCTGGTACACTATGTACTGCTGTGCTGACAACAGTCCACCATTCAAATAATTCTGGGTCAGTTGTGGTCCTGTTGTGGTCCCTTTCCACAGACACACCATTAAAGGGTGTTTCTGAAAAAATGGCAAATTAAACTATTATCTATATATAAATAAACTGTATAACTTTCTGAGTACGTAGCTTTGCTTTTCAGGCGATTTGAAATAAATAAGTAGCTGTAAGCTCACCCTCAGGAGGCTCAGTCATGGGGGGCTTGAGGCAGTACATGTGATAACCCCGATCACAGTCATCACAAAACAAGAGCTGATCCTGCGGGAGACAATACAGAAGCATGTATTAGCGTGTTGTTACATAACACACAGACAACTTCAGATTCAGAGAATGAATTTGCACGGCAATGTTAGAAGTTCATGCACAGCATTGCTAAAGTTGTGTTTGTACATGGAATGAAGTTATGAGGTTGAAACAATTGTGAGTTCCTTTTACTTACATCACATCACATCACTTCATTGTTAGGGAACTCGAGAAAGTCCAGCACTGTTTGGTGATTTCTCTGCTCTGACCCAACAACTACACCTGGTAATTACCAACTGAATCAGGTGTGTTTGCAAAGGAAAATCACCAAACCTGTCCAGAAATCCAGTTCTCCAGTAGTGGAGTTCATTGCCCATGTATTGTGTAGTGAGTATTGTGTTGTGCTGTGCTCTGCTGTGTTGTGCTATTCTGTGCTGTCTTGTAATGTGTTGTGTTGTACTGTGCTGTGTTGCATTATGTTGTGCTCTGCTGGGATGTTTTGTACTGTGTTGTTCTCTGCTGTACTGTGCTTTCCTGTGTTGTACTGTGTTGTGCTGTGTTGTCCTGTGTTGTGCTGTGTTGTCCTGTGTTGTGCTGTGCTGTGTTGTACTGTGTTGTGCTGTGCTATACAATGTTGTGTTATACTGTATTGTACTGTGCTGTGTTGTGTTGTGTTGAGCTGTGATGAACTGTGTTGTGTTTTATTATGTTGTGCTGTGCTGTTCTGTGTTGTACTGTGTTGTGTTGTGCTGTTCTGCTGTGCTGTGTTGTGTTGTGCTGTGTTGTGCTGTGCTGTGCTGTGTTGTGCTGTGTTGTGCTGTGTTGTACTGTGCTATACAATGTTTTGTTATACTGTATTGTACTGTGCTGTGTTGTGTTGTGTTGAGCTGTGATGAACTGTGTTGTGTTTTATTATGTTGTGCTGTGTTGTGTTGTGCTGTGTTGTGCTGTGCTATACAATGTTTTGTTATACTGTATTGTACTGTGCTGTGTTGTGTTGTGTTGAGCTGTGATGAACTGTGTTGTGTTTTATTATGTTGTGCTGTGCTATACAATGTTTTGTTATACTGTATTGTGCTGTGCTGTGTTGTGTTGTGTTGAGCTGTGATGAACTGTGTTGTGTTTTATTATGTTGTGCTGTGCTGTTCTGTGTTGTACTGTGTTCTGTTGTGTTGTGCTGTTCTGTGTTATACTGTGTTGTGCTGTTCTGTTATGCTATGTTGTACTGTGCTGTGCTGTGTTGTGCTGCGTTGTGTTGTGCTGTGTTGTACTGTGCTGTGCTGTGTTGTGTTGTGCTGTGCTGTGTTCTACAGTGTTGTGCTGTGTTGTACTGTGCTGTGTTGTTCTGTGTTGTACTGTGCTGTCTTGTGCTGATTTGTGCTGATTTGTGCTGTGCTGTGTTGTGCTGTGTCGTACTGTGCTGCGTTGGGCTGTGTTGTGCTGTGTTGTACTGTGCTGCATTGTGCTGTGTTGTGCTGTACTGTGTTGTCCAGTGCTGTGTTGTACTGTGCTGCATTGTGCTGTGTTGTGCTGTACTGTGCTGCGTTGTGCTGTGTTGTACTGTGCTGCATCGTGCTGTGTTGTGCTGTGCTGTGCTGTACTGTGCTGCGTTGTGCTGTGCTGCATTGTGCTGTGTTGTGCTGTACTGTGCTGCGTTGTGCTGTGTTGTACTGTGCTGCATTGTGCTGTGTTGTGCTGTGCTGTACTGTGCTGAGTTGTGCTGTGTTGTACTGTGCTGCATTGTGCTGTGTTGTGCTGTGCTGTACTGTGCTACGTTGTGCTGTGTTGTATTGTGCTGCGTTGTGCTGTGCTGTACTGTGCTGTGTTGTACTGTGCTGCATTGTGCTGTGTTGTGCTGCATTGTGCTGCGTTGTGCTGTGCTGTGCTGTGTTGTACTGTGCTGCATTGTGCTGTGCTGTGCTGTGCTGTACTGTGCTGTGTTGTGCTGTGTTGTACTGTGCTGCGTTGTACTGTGCTGCGTTGTGCTGTGTTGTGCTGTGCTGTGTTGTGCTGTGTTGTACTGTGCTGTGCTGTGTTGTACTGTGCTGTGCTGTGTTGTACTGTGCTGTGTTGTAATATGCTACACTTTGTTGTAATGTGCTGTATTGTTTTGTGTTGCCATATGTTGTGCTGTCTTGTTCTGCTTTGCAATTTGCTTTGTTGTGTTGTGCTGTGCTTTCACTTTGAGCAGAAGAAACTCTTACATCATTCTCTGAGGTACCACAGAGACTGCAGGATTTGCACTCAATACACTGCCACTGATATGTCCGCACAGCCTGCATCATATTGTCTGTGAACTGAAGACAAGTAGGGTGGCCTAGAGAGGGAGAGGGAGAGAGAGAGAGAGAGAGAGAGAGAAGCGATATTTATCAAGAACATGAGTAAATTAAGTAGAATTGTATACATTTTTGGACACTAGTTGTCCTGAGTCTTCTTTACAATATCAATGAGTAGATTTTGGCAAATTAAACAATAACCAGAATAGGACTTAAAATATAAAATTACCATGACTTTTACATAGGCCACAATGTATGTGTGTTGTTCCCAAAATGTCACATTTGGCAAATAAACTTAAATATGAAGTAAAATGTGCTTATTTTCCTCTGTAGAACAGGGGGGTTCAACTCCAGTCTGTGAGGGCTGGATTCCTGCATAGTTTGGCGATCTTCCTGATCAAACACACCTGACTCAACCCAGCAGGTAATTAACATATTTAATTATAGTGTCAGTGCAGACAAATTTCCAAACTGTTCTAGACAACAGCCATCTAGGACTACCCCTGCTATAGAGGATGTGTGAACTTAAAATAATCAAAACATTAAACCTGGGGTGTGCAAATTACTGCATGCAACTATAATCTACACATTTATAATTTCAAATAAAGAAAACACATATTTAAAATGATGGTTCCAGAATGGCAGGCATATAAAGCAATGCCTTAAACAATTTTCATGTAGCATATGGCTATGCAACCCTCTATCTATTTTCAAAAGCTGCACAACAATAAAGTTAATGTACAGCAACAATACACCAAGTACAACCTACAAAATATGCACTATATGTCCAAATGTTTGTGGAAACCTCTTCTAATGAATGAATTCAGCTACTTGAAGTTGCTCCCATTACTGACACAGATGTTCAAATGCACACACACAGCTTGTCTAGTTTCTGTAGAGAAGTTCTGTCTATAGACTAGGACTCTCTGGAGCAGATAAACATGAACCTATTGGAATCATGCCTAATACCAGGTGTGGGCTAGAGGGAAATGAAGCCCCGCAGTATTGAGCTGTGAATCTGTGTTCTCAGCAATGATGGTGCTGCATCCAATACTTTAGGGATTAGGTGGGGTCAACATTCTAGCCTCATTAACATATGCTACTTATAAACTTGTTTCTTAATGCATTCATATTCTCATAGCAATGCTCCAAAACCTAGTAGAAAGCTTCCCTGGAAGGTGGAGGAAATCTATATTAAAACGCTTGACTTCGGAAGAAACAATGAATGCACATGTGTCCAAATAGTTTTCTTATAGTGTATGTTACTATATACACTGTCCTAGTGGCACAGTTTCAATATTGTTGATCCTGCCACCAAACGTCATCATGGAAGGAAGCACCATGCAGCTGCTACCACAACACGGTCCTGCATTTGGCTGATTAAAATAACACTAAAAATAAAATACATAGTGTTTTAAGTTTGTGACACACACACTGCCACAACACTTGCCTAAACGGATGGATACTAGCTATGTAAAGATTCTGCATGGAACAGATGACAGATAAAGCCAATATCAAAACCAATATCAGAATTTAGAACAGTGGGAACAATAATAGTTTTGATGATAGTTTGTAAATAGAATAAAAAAATACATGAAATATAATTTATATGAAGTATAATATATAATTATTTATAATACTTAATATAAAGTCCATTGCTGTCTTCAAACAGTGAAAAAAGACAATTTCTTTGAAATACATTTAAATGTACTCTATTCACACACTAGTAGTATATTTGCTTTTGATTTGCATTTTCTGTGTATTATGCCTTCTATGTATCAGCATTAGCTCTTAACTCTGGAGGTGTACTAGTTTAAAGGTACTTGAACTCTAACCTGTCTGTATTAGCAAAAGAAACTATTTCTGAGCTGAGTACAAAGCACTATGTATGTCACTCTGGATAAGTGTGCCTGCTAAATATTGTAAATGTACTGAACAGTTGTCTGCCACATCTACAAAAGCAAGATATGCACAATTTCTCAATGCATAAACAGGCTCTAAACTGGGATTTGGGGGATGGGAAAGACCTACTTCTTTCACTAGTGCCAAAAATGTGGGAACAATATAATAATTGTATATGCAATTTTATGGAGTTTTCAGCAATGTTCATAAAAATATCATTAAAGTATTTCATCTATTTCTATTCATCCATATGCAAGTTTGCCTTTTGATAACAGCAAGTTGCAAAATTAGAAAATATTATAATTACACAAGTAGGTTATATAATTTAATAAACATCCATTTAATTGAAAAAGGCTGATTGTTAAGAAATGTCTGCTTTTGCTGCCTCTGTTATGACACTTATATCTGGCAATGAAAACTAATATAGATACATATAAGGCCTTAAAGTGTTCTTGATTGATTTTTAATGTAAAGTTGCAGCAGGAAAAACAATGGTTACTTACTGTCTTAAACTAACTTATGTAGTGAATAATGTAACAGAATGAAATGAAGATTTTTTTATAAAAACTGAGAAGATATTTTATATAAACTCAGAAGGTGTTTATATGAACTAAAATATTTTATATAAACTGAGAAGGTGTTTATATGGACTGAAAAATATATAAACTCAGGTATTTATATGGACTACAAATATGTTATATGAACTCAGAAGGTGTTTATATGAACTAAACATGTTATACAAACTCAGGTGTTTATATAAACTGAAAATATTTTATATAAACTCAGGGGTTTATATTAACTAAAATATTTTATATGATCTGAGAAGGTGTTTATATGAACTGAAAATATTTTATGTAAACTCAGAAGGTGTTTATATGAACTAAAATATTGTATATGATCTCAGAAGGTTTTTATATGAACTGAAATTATTTTCTATGATCTCAGAAAGTGTTTATATGAACTGAAAATATTTTATATACAAACAGAAGGTGTTTTTACTGTATGAACTAAAAATATTTTATATAAACCCAGAAGGGTGTTTATATGAACTAAAATATTTTATGTAATGTCAGAAGGTGTTTATATGAACTGAAATTATTTTCTATGATCTCAGAAAATGTTTATATAAACTGAAATACTGTATGAACTAAAAATATTTTATATAAACCCAGAAGGGTGTTTATATGAACTGAAAATATTTTATATAAACTCAGAAGGTGTTTATATGAGCTAAAATATTTTATATGATCTCAGAAGGTGTTTATATGAACTGAAATTATTTTCTATGATCTCAGAAAATGTTTATATAAACTGAAAATATTTTATATACACTCAGAAGGTGTTTATACTGTATGAACTAAAAATATTTTATATAAACCCAGAAAAGTGTTTATATGAACTGAAAATATTTTATATAAACTCAGAAGGTGTTTATATGAATTAAAATATTTTATATGATCTCAGAAGGTGTTTATATGAACTAACAATATTTTATATAAACCCAGAAGGTGTTTATATGAACTAAAATATTGTATATGATCTCAGAAGGTGTTTATATGAACTGAAATTATTTTATATACACTCAGAAGGAGTTTATATGAACTAAAATATTGTATATGATCTCAGAAAATGTTTATATGAACTGAAAATATTTTATATACACTCAGAAGGAGTTTATATGAACTAAATTATTGTATATGATCTCAGAAAATGTGTATATGAACTGAAAATATTTTATATACACTCAGAAGGTGTTTATTTGAACTAAAAATATTTTATATAAACTCAGAAGGTGTTTATATGAACTAAAATATTTTATATGAACTGGATGTGGAGTTTATGCAAAAATGTGTTGCTTCACACTCTATATGTCCAGTGAATGCCACTCATTCTTTCCATTTTTCCCCTGCCAGGTGGTCACCGGCACACAATAGAGAGACGAGAGGGACTGATTTTCCCTGTTAGTCGAGAGATGGACAAGTAAACGCCGATTGGCTCTTACCTCTCGGCTAACTGTCCTCCCTCGCTTCTTTATGCCTTTCCATAGGTCTGCGTAGCTCACTCGCTGTGGCAACATCTTCTCAGACTTGCAAGTCTTGTGATCTTTTCCTTTAACTGCATTTATTCAGAGATATGAACAACCATAGTCTCAACTTGCAGACTTATACTCTGTCCACTTGTTCTGCTGGAACGTTTTCCATGTTCCAGAGTTGAATTTATAATCCATTATTTTCTGTCAAAGTTGAAATTCCACATCTACTCCAGAGTTTATTACCCATTTCTCCTTATTGCTATAATAGTCTTAAAGAGAGGGTTCCTTTGCCCCATAACCAGCACTTCTTAGTGCAAGAAGGCTAAGATTGTTGCAAAAGCATCACTTCTTAAGACTCCATAGTAAACAGTAGTATTGGGTCAGTCCGCTAAAGTCCAGTTATTCACACTGCCAAAGATCAAAATGAAAAACAGGTGGCAAAAGTGTGCTGAAGCTCTTGCAAGGTTAATTCTCTGCCATCTATCTGCCCTGAGGAGGGTCACTGCTGTCATCTGATAGAAGCCCATCAAGCTCGTCCTCCTCAAAACCGTGAAAGGTGGATGCCTCACTTTCAGATGTGTCGCCGAACATGTCCAGAAGTCTGTGCCGCCTCCTCTTCAGCCCAGGCTCACTCACACGTCCAGCTGACATGTATGACGGACATATCAGCATAAGCAGAAAGACACAAAAGCAACACTGCAGTCAGCTAGGCTTCACACTCTTCAGAGCTTGGACAACTGGCAATACAACAGAGGCAGCCTGACATATCAGCAATAAAGTTTTAAGGAGTAATTTTGCTTTTCTTTTGTTACTTCTTCCATGAAATGGGAAGACTGAGGCCAGGTGCTGTCTTTTTTTAGTATGTCTTTAGTCTTATGTATTTCCAGTTGCATTTCTCATTCCGGTGATTATATTAACTCATTTTCTTAGACAGTACTTAAACATAAAGAATCTTCTCTCTCTCTCTCTTTGCTAGTTAAAGCATTCATCCATATGCAGGGACATAGCTTGAGAATGAGTGACATATCCAGAGGACAGTAAGAGGAACAAACATAAAACATGTAAATATGAGAAAGTATTTAAAGAAAATATTTTGTGGAGAACATAAAGTGATGATGTCCTAAACCCGAAATTCCCAACAAAATAAGCTTAGAAATCTACATGTAGACAATATATACTTACACATGTCCATCTGCAAGCATCAAGTAAGACTGTTCCAATGGTTTTACTGGAGGCTGAACTATCAAACAGAGCACTGTCCTTATTTTAAAAAGCACTATCTTTAACAAATGTCCTAAAACACGGGTATTTATTAGCACAATCTTGCTTTCATCACTCTAAAAGGGCTTTTTGCTAAATGAATGACATCAGATTATGGTAAGGGCATCACGTTACTATTGATCTGTATAGGTTTAGAGAGCACAGCATTTGTAAAATTACTAATAATTTGAAGCAATGAGGATAAAACCGATCATGTCAAAACAAGCATTTAAGTAGCAATCTGAAGATGCTACAGAAGGTGATGATTCAAATTTCAACAAACTAAACTCAATATAAGGTCATAACATAAACAGGCACACTCACGTGTGATATGAGTTGATGGCATGTGTACATAATGTAAATGTAATGTAATATGCCACATGGGAACATGAATGAAATTCATATTGCATTTCAATGACACACTCACCAGACACTTGTACATACAATGTTACCTCCATGTATCTACACTCCGTGTCCATTTCATCAGCTCCACTGATCATACAGGTACACTTTGTAGTTCTACAGTTACAAACTGTAGTCCATCTGATTCTCTGTATACATTGTTAGCTTCTTTTCAGCCTGTTCTTCAAAAGTACAGACCCTCAGAGGACCACCGCAGAGCAGGTATTGGTTGATGGTGGATCATTCTCAGCACTGCAGTGACACTGACATGGTGGTGGCGTGTAAGTGTACTGTGCTGTTATGAGTGAATCAGACTCAGCAGGGCTGCTGATGTATTTAAACACCTGAGTGTCACTGCTGAACTGAGAATGGTCCACCAGCCCAAATTATCCACATGCATCCTGTGTGCAGCATCCTTTGATCACTATTGAAGAACTAGAGGATGACAAACACAAACTGTGCAGCAACAGATGATCTACTGTCTCTGACTTTACATCTACAAGGTGGACCAATGAGGGAGGTGTGTCTAATAGAGTGGACAGTGAGCTAACATAGTGTTTAAAATCTTCAGTAGCTTTGCTGTGTCTGATCTACCCATACCAGCACAACATCAATGTCACTGTAGTATTTAGAATGATCCACTACCCAAATAATACCTGCTGTGTGGTGGTCCTGTGGGAGTCCTAACCACTAAAGAATGAGATGAAAGGAGGTTAAACAAAGTATACAGAGGAACAGATGGACTGCAGTCTGTAATTCTAGATCTACAAAGTGCTCCTGTGTGATCAGTGGAGCTGATAAGTGAGTGTAGATAGAAGGAGATGGGTTCAGTAAAGTGACTGGTAAGTGTACACTTGTATTATAATAGGGAAGGTAAAAATAATTATTTTCATAATTAAAGTGTAAATATAAACTAATTCACCAGTAGGATTATCTGGCTCTATGAAGTGATGGTTCACAACTAATATATAATACATTTTATACCAAGTAGTTATCTTCAAGTACTATTGCACTAACCTATTACAGATAATCTGTTTAAAAATTAATAGGTAATAATGATGGAAAATGGACTGATATCTCTTCATGGCCAGTAAGAAAAAAAAAAGGGAGCTTTGGGGCTTGACTTCCCAAATGATGGTCAGTAGCCAGATTAGCAGTGCTGGTTGAGTGTAACGACTCCAAGAGGTACTTACCAGAGCGTCCACAATCTGAACAGGACACCAGCTCCTCAGCCTGACCCGTCTTTCTGTTAGAACCTGAATCTCCCAGGCAGAAGTCACAGTAATCATTGGGAATGATCACACCATCCGGTCCCTTTTGTGCTACGAGTTAGAAGAAGATAAAGAATATGGAATAAGTGATAAAATCTTAAATAATAAAGGTGCCAGAGAAGCGTGTTTAAAACCATGTCATTATAATGTATCAGTATCCATTCTATAAAGAATCAATTTTTGTTAAATGAGGTATGAGTTTGAAGAGCCTTTTAAAAAACTTGTAAAAATTAAATTACATTTTTTAATTACATTTTACAAATGCAAAAATGTAATTAAATTGAAAATTTACACAATATAAAAATTTACACATACTATAAACATTCTATACAAATTATAGAGTTTTCAGTCCTGAGACATTACATTCAGCTAAGATCATCTTAGATGTTCTTTGAAAACTAAGTGGCCTCATGTTTCCCATTTTATGGTTCTCTACATCACAGTCACTTTTTGACACCGTTTAGGCAGACATTAATGATGAATGGACCAATAGAATTGCTCCATAAATTCTTGGAATTAAATCTCAAATAACAATCACAATCTAGAGAAACTTTGACAGTACTAATACATTGTTTTTCAGATACTCCTTTACATACGCTTATGACAGCACAGAATCACCAGTGACTGTAGAAATCATGTACAGAGCACTGTCTCTAAAATGTGAAGCAGCCACAGGTCTAGCGCCCCTGCTGGCGGTGTGTAGTACGGTGTGTAGCTCCGCCCATACTTGTGTTTTTCAATGTAAAACAGCCACTTTTCAATATCGTTTTCTCATCTAAGCAATCTATCCTTCTACAGTGTCTGTTTTCAACAGTTAATGATTGACAGCCTTGGCTGGAAGACATAAACTCCAGCCAGGGTTGCAGTTTTCCCACCAAATTGGGCTTGTTTGAAAATGCAGTCTCAGGTGTCTCTTTGCCATCTATAGTCTGTTTTTAAACATCTGTGACACCTTAGATTTTGGCTTAGTTTGTTTCTTAACACTTTGGGATGGATGTTTTTGCTGGATATGGCAACCCTGTTTTCGGTCTAGGCTATTTGTCATATTTTGTCCAAATGTATCTTATTCTCAGGACTGAGTCCAGCTACAGTTTAAACCAGGGGTAGGCAACTCCAGTCCTGGAGTGCCTGTTTCCTGCACAGTTTGGTGATCTTCCTGATCAAACACACCTGATTCAACTCGGCGGGCAATTGGCATGTTTAATTGTAGTGTCAGAGCAGTGACATCACCAAACTGTGCAGGAAACCGGCACTCCAGGACTGGAGTTGCCTACCCCTGGTTTAAACAATTATTTTATTTTTTAACCAGTGTGTGCTGACAGCAAAGCAGAGGTTAAACTGGGCTGGAGCGATGCAAAGATAGCATTTTTGGCTTGTTTCAACCAATGACTGTAGAGTGACTGTCGGAAGGGGCTGATGTCAACTCCGGTCTCTACTGAGCTGACTCTCGCTCCAAATTGGTTTCCACATCTATAGTAATCACATGTTAAATGGGGTAGTGGACACTTAAATTATGCCACCATGGACACTTTGGGCCCCATGCGCAGTGCGTGATCCGCATCACAATGTCACTGTGCATGCTGGGATTTGAAGTTACATTTAGTCCACTTATTCTGACTTTTTTAAATGTATGAAAATCTGCTCCTTCCACCTAGAAAAGTAAAAGTAGTGAAAGAGGTAAAGACCTTTAATGGTACAGGGGTTAGACAATGAAAGTGAAACA
>BRDA01004401.1:7116-21315 GCA_036984385.1 Crenuchus spilurus | reverse complement strand
TATATGTCATTCCCAAGACAAACTGACGCTGTATTGGCCGCAAAAGGAGGCCCAACACCTACTAATCAATTATTGTGGTCTAAAACCAGCTGTTTTAGTTTCATTGTCCAACCCCTGTACATTTACATTGTTTGAGCCTCAGTGTCTGTGCTATAACTTTTTTGACATTGTATGGGTGATGTAACATAAGACGGTCTGGCAGTGCATTCAACAAATACAGCATATGATCTTGTGAAGTTAGCAGAAAACTTACGCTTATGGTTTTCAGGGTTGTGCTCTGGTGGTGACTGTGGAATCTCTGTTTCTCTCTCCTCCTCTCCCTCCTCCTCAGCCAGGTGGGTGTGAGCGTAGTGGTAGCTGAGACCTGGCCTGTTCTTATAACGCTTACCACAAACTACAATGAAGGAGGCATAATGTCACAAAACTATCCAGCAAAATGAGAAAACAATGTGATCTAAAACCAGTTTAACAATACACACGTGTCAAAGCTGGGAGACTAAAACACTATCACAGGGAGTCTACAAGGCAGCTGTGCCTAAGATGCTAAAACAGAAACTACAAGGCTACACTGGAGATAAGATTATTCTGAATTCTTACAAGAGCACGTCACATCATAGAGCTCAGCCACTTACAGTTTGATACATTTGGTAGGTAGCTGATTGGTAGGGACAGACTGGTATCATACCACACCAGTATGACTAATGTACAAATACACTTTATCTAACATAGAAAGGTAAAAGGTTGTAATATTGTTAAATAAATCAGAAATATTTGCATTGGTACCAGTCAATATGGATATCAAAATTAGCGTCAAATGTTTGGACACCCCTTTACTGATTTTCTAAATGAAAATAAGTTAACCCATCCTATACACAGCACCTCTTCACATTTACAGAATATTATGTCCACCCCTGGTTTGGCATGAAATCGGTCCGCGATATCAAAGATGCCAAAGATGCGCACACTAGTCAGTTGTAACAGAGTGCAAAGTGATCAACATGGTAAAGGATGCAATTTGATGTCTAAAATGATAAGGTACCAGGCAAAGGATGATAATGTCTAAACTGCTAACTTTGTGGAATGTTCTATTGTGAAGGTGGACTTCTTGTACACTGAGTGCCTCCCAACCACACAACAGTGATGTCCAATGGGCCAAAGATGTCAGAGGGGAATGGTAATTCCAGCAGAGTAAGTGGAACAGAGCAATCAACACTCAGGATGGTTATTTAGGTAGGTGGTCATAATATTCTGATCTGACTGTGTAGATATACAATATTTTTTGTTCAAGTTTACCCATTATAGTACAAGCTTCAGTGACAGCACATGCTGAATGGTTTCACCTTCAGGTTAAAATGCTGCACTCTAGAGCAGCGATTCTCAACTGGTGGGTCGCGAGCCACGGACACGTTCTGGGTGGGTCGCAGACAGTTTGTAAAAAATAAATAAATTTTAAAACAATAAAAAATAATTAAAGCTTATCTGATGACATACTCGTCATTTATCTTGAACAAAAAGACAGAGAGGAAGGCGGCAGACGCACGCAGCATACTTGTTGCCATGGTAACCACCATTTGTTTGCCCGTTACCCTTCTCTTTAAATTTGTGATGATGTTCAGAGGCAACATGGCAAAATGAAAATATAACGTGAAGCATTTGAAATGTGGATTTTCGTTCACTGAGGACAAACGCGGACAGAAACCTCAGTGTGTTATTTGTAATGAAGTGCTGGACATGAAAACATCAAAAGTTATGCGACATTTACAAACGAAACATGTCTCTAAAGCCAAGTCGGTAGAGCTTTTTAAAAAGAGGACTTCATGAGCAGAAGGCACAGACGTAATTTGGGGGTGGGACAGGATGTGTTGCTTTCGCTTTTTAAAAAGGCAGTTTTGGTCCCCTGTAGTTTTTACCTTCCAAAAACAATGTTACGCTGTATTAAACGGAGACAAGTCGAGCATTAGGACCCAGCAGAAATCCAAGCCGCTCAATCTGAAGCCTGTTTAACTTTAAACCTCACACAAGCTCATCGGTTGGCTCTCCCGTTGCTAACGTGTCCCCGCTGTCACTCCATCAAACAGTGTTTAACATTTGAATGTGTCTGTGTGTGTGCGGCTACCAGTCTGTGATAAGCCTTCTATTTACATGCCTCTAAGTTGAACTATTGTCAAAATAATTAAGAATTTCTGCTTGTTTTTACTCAGAAATGAGGTATAATTTTATGTAAATGAGGTCTGTTGACCATACAGTCCAAACATAAGTGTAAAATTTGTGGTAATGCGTTGGAGTGAAGTTGACTGAAAAGGACTGGGTGATAATTTTATGCAACATTATTTTAACAGTTATATTTAAATAAATTCAAGTTATATTATTATTAAATAATAATACGTAATAATATATTAATATATCTCTAATGATAA
This sequence comes from Crenuchus spilurus, assembly GCA_036984385.1. Lineage (NCBI taxonomy): Eukaryota > Metazoa > Chordata > Actinopteri > Characiformes > Crenuchidae > Crenuchus > Crenuchus spilurus. The sequence continues at coordinate 18,898 of BRDA01004401.1, read as the reverse complement.
ATATACATTTTATAATTTTATTTTTAATAACACTTAATAGTTATTATACCTAATATTATATTATTAAAAGTAACAAGTAAAATATAAATCATAATTTTTAAGTAATGTATTGTAATAATAATAATAATAATAATAATAATAGTTATTAGGTAAATAATAGTAATTTAATTTATAATATTAATTTATGCTCCAGCACCCCGCCCCACCAGTTGTGTCCCCCCTAAATCTCAAGGCTATTTTTAAAAACTACATTTGTTTGGGTTGTATTCTATAAAAGTGGGTCGTGACTTAATGACCATGAGGAAATGTGAGTCCCGGGCTAAGACCAGTTGAGAACCTCTGATCTACAGTATGCATCTGAACTCTTCACCATACTAGTGATCAACTAGTGAAGAACGTTCTGTGTGTATCTGTAGGTAAATACTGGTTCTAGTGTAGGATTTGGTTTTGTATCTAATGTAGCATAGTGTTAATAACACTGAAACTACTGGTGACTACTTGACCACAATTGCTGGGCTGCACTCTGACCAGCTCTTACACCACTGCACATATCCATAACTCTACAGATATAAAGTCAACACAGGCGCCATAGGAGGCATTACGTAACATAAAATGGAAAAGAGAAGTCAATGCATGCATGTCAGCAGCGAGGTCAATTCCTTGGCGACATCCAGTGTCAGAAGTACTGGCAGCATAGCAGATTAAATAAAGGCAAGTTGTGAGCAGTGGCCCCTCAATTGGATTTTTAGTACAGCCATTAGTATAAAGAAAGAGTGTTGATAGCCATGCATGCTTACTTTAACCAGGCAGGAAACAATGCATAGTAATGACCAGAGAGCAAGAGGTTAGTGCTGGCTGGTTAAAGTCTTTCTTAAAAGCACAACAGCCCTTTAACTAGTAAGCCTTGTCATTTGTGCAGCCCATAAGTCCAAGCAAGTGGCAAATGGCAACATGGCTGTATACCTGAGTCAGCAGTTTTTGAGTTATGCTTTTGTTTGTATCTGTCTGGAATAGAGAAGACACAAAGCAAAAGAAGAGACAGAAAAAAACAAAACAGGTTCATTCAAAGATGTTTATGGAACCCAAAAGATGTCTTCCAGAGCTTTCTGTCAAGTAGATACATGCTCTTAAGACTACAAAAGACCACACAGGCCTACTGTCCATGCTGAAATGGAAAACACAAGCTGCAGATAAATTACTCTGAGATAAAACTGAAAATCTCTGACTGTACTGAAATGGCTGTCCTTAATTTGAATGTGATCATGTTATAGAGCCAACACAGATAACAGGTGTTAATGTAACCCACACTAATGCCCCGTAACTGAGAATAAATACAGTGAAAAATCAGAATATTGTGAAAAAGTTCATTTTTGTACAAAATTTGTTACAAAAAGATAAACTGCCATACACTCACAGAAATGATTCAAGGCAGATTTAATTTTTATGCATTTAAATCTAATAGATTTTATTTAAAAACTCGTATTTTTAATATGTATGCATTAAAATGAATTATTATCTACATAATTTAATCAATTATAACATTTACTGAATGCAATTACTTAATACATACTAAAATGGTTTAAATAATCAAAGTAGTAAAACAAATAAGATTCTGTTATTTAAAATGTATGTAATTATTTGGTATAGGTAGCCTATTATTATGCAATTCAAGCAAATTACTTTTATGTATTTGAAATAAATACACTCGTCAATATTTAAAGTAATTAAACTTTATTAATACTAAATGCATAAATCTGAGGATTATGCATTTGAAATAAATAAGCTTTATTATACGAATGAATATACATCACGTAAGGTCTATTTTATAGGTTTGTGTTAAAATTATTTTTAAAAAGTAAATGGGAAATTGTCATGTAATAAAATTACATAAATCTTGCAAAAAGCGTTAAATATTTCCGTGAGTGTAGATGTTATATTTATTATATGCAGACATATGTCAAGGCTTATTTTGTTTTAATATTGATCATGGCTTGAGCTATAGCTCATCAAGCACAGTAATATCATGCTCAGTAAACTATTTGGTAGTTTTGACACTGTGGGCAGGTATTAAGTCCTGAGGGAAAAGGAAATCTGCATCTTCATAAGCTTGTCAGCACATGGATTAAACACCAACTACCACAAACTGTGGTAACTTCACACTGGACTTCAGACACCTTGTACTCCTCCTCCAGACTCTAAGACCTTGATTTCCAAATAAAATGCAATGTTTACTTTCATCTGAAAAGAGGATGCTGTACAACCAGGCAAGTTACTTTTCTCCTTAGCCCAGGTAAGACACTTCTGATATTGTCTCTAGTTCAGGAGTGTCTGATATTAGAAATGTGGCAGCTGTAGCCTGAGAGATACACAGTATTTATACTGTTTAAATAATAATTTATTCAAATTCACAATGAAATGTTAGATTATTAAGATAAGTGGTTATTATTAGGATTTCAGATTCATGAGCTGTGAGCCAATAAAAAAAAGCTTGAAATATCACTGTACATGTAATAAAAATAAGATATATTACCTTTCTTGAAATAAATTATGAATAAAATTGAACTTTTTCCACAATATTAAATTTATTTATCCATGACTGTATATGAGAATCTCTCATTAAAATGAATTAGTGAATGAAATATGAAACAAGGTATTGTTACCTAGTGTGTGAATGTGTTGACTGTGGTATTTGTATTTACTAAATGTAATGGACCAGTGATGTTTAGTGTGATGATGCAGCTCTTACTGTCACACACGTAGGGCTTGTCCTGATCATCATTGGCCACTGCCTCAGTCCTTCTGCGTCCAGAGCCTCGGCTCTGAGGAACACTACAATTAACATCTACATAAACGCCCACAGTGTTTCAGGCTTATTTCTGATTGTTGAGAGATTCTAGTGTTCCCCAATTCACACTGTTCTACAATATTCATCCCCATTAATACTGTTCTACATGGTGTGCACACTGTTCTAAAATGTTCTCCTCCTCTGATACTGTTCTAAAATGTTCTCCCTCATTCACACTGTTTTAAAATGTTCACCCTTCATTCACACTCTTCTAAATTGTTCATCCTTCATTCAAACTATTCTAGAATAGTCACTATTCATTTATTGTTCTAGAATGCTCATCCTTTATTCACATTGTTCTAGAATGTTCACCCTTCATTAATTAAGTCACACTATTCTAGAATGTTCACCTTTCATTAATTAAGTCACACTGCTGTAGGATGTTCACCCTTCATTAATTAACTCACACTATTTTAGAATGTTCACCCTTCATTAATTAAGTCACACTGCTGTAGGATGTTCACCCTTCATTAATTAACTCACACTGCTGTAGAATGCTCACCCTTCATTAATTAATTCACACTGCTGTAGGATGTTCTCCCTTCATTAATTAACTCACACTATTTTAGAATGTTCGACCTTCATTAAGTCACACTGTTCTAGAATGTTCACCCTTCATTAATTAACTCACACTGTTCTAGAATTTTCACCCTTCATTAATTAACTCACACTGCTGTAGGATGTTCACCCGTCATTAATTAACTCACACTATTTTAGAATGTTCAACCTTCTTTAATGAACTCAAACTCTTTAAGAATGTTCACCCTTCATCAATTAACTCACACTGTTCTAGAATGTTCACCCTTCATTAATTAACTCACACCATTCTAGAATGTTCACCCTTCATTAATTAAGTCACGCTGTTCTAGAATGTTCACCCTTCATTAATTAACTCACACTATTCTAGAATGTTCACCCTTCATTAATTAACTCACACTATTCTAGAATATTCACCCTTCATTAATTAAGTCACACTGTGTTCATCCTTCATTCATTAAGGCATACTGTTCTAGAATGTTCACCCTTCATTCATTAAGTCACACTGTTCTAGAATGTTCACCCTTCATTCATTAAGTCACACTGTTCTAGAATGTTCACCCTTCATTCATTAAGTCGCACTGTTCTAGAATGTTCACCCTTCATTAAATAACACACTATTCTAGAATGTTCACCCTTCATTAATTACCTCACACTGTTGTAGAATGTTCACCCTTCATTCATTAAGTCAGTGTTCTAGAATGTTCACCCTTCATTAATTAACTCACACTATTCTAGAATGTTCACCCTTCATTAATTAACTCACACTATTCTAGAATGTTCCCCCTTCATTAATTAACTCACACTATTCTAGAATGTTCACCCTTCATTAATTAACTCACACTATTCTAGAATGTTCACCCTTCATTAATTAAGTCACGCTATTCTAGAATGTTCACCCTTCATTAATTAAGTCACGCTGTTCTAGAATGTTCACCCTTCGTTAATTAACTCACACTATTCTAGAATGTTCACCCTTCATTAATTAACTCACACTCTTCTAGAATGTTCACCCTTCATTAATTAACTCACACTATTCTAGAATGTTCACCCTTCATTAATTAACTCACACTGTTCTAGAATGTTCACCCTTCATTAATTAACTCACACTATTCTAGAATGTTCACCCTTCATTAATTAAGTCATGCTGTTCTATAATGGTCACCCTTCATTAATTAACTCACACTATTCTAGAATGTTCACCCTTCATTAATTAACTCACACTATTCTAGAATGTTCACCCTTCTTTGACCTTGATATATAATGTTAAGCCTTCACCGAAATTGTTGTAAAATGGTCACCCTTCATTCATACTATTCTAGAATTTTCACTCTTTATTGACACTGTTAAGGAATGTTCACCCAGATTCACACTGTTCTAGAATGTTCCGAATTTATTCACTATTGTAGAATGTACACCCTTCATTCACAATATTTCAGAATATTCACCCTTCATTTACAATTGGACCCAAACTCCTGTTCCTCACTCTCAGACCTTACAGACTACTTTCATAGCAGTTACTGAATTCTATAATTCAGCACAAAAATCTAACATCAAGTGCAAACTCAAGTCTCTCTGATCCGTTTCTTTCCTGTTCTTTTGTCCATGTTATCTTGCTTTGATGTGCTGTGTCACTCACCCTGCCTTTGTTACGCTGCTTCCTCTTTGGCGTGTCCACTTCAAAGTCCTCATCGTCATGGAAACCATCTCCATTCTCCTCAGCTTCGAGAACCCTCTACAGATGGTGGGAGAAATCATTTGAGGATTGGATGGTGATTTACAGTGTTATTTCATAGGATGAGGCCTCACTCGACAGGCCTTACTCTACACTGTGATGCTCAGTGAAAGGTTTAGCTGCTACTCAGGTGTCTCTCTTCATCAGACTGAGGGTCCGAACTGTGGCAAATGTACTACTAATGGATGATCTTTTCCACTAGGACCATTAAAGGAAGTGTCATAGTATGTTTTCTTGTACAAAGTCTACACCGTGACTGGACACATTTGTAAGCATGTGCTGTATGTGTACCTGAATCTCCAGCAGTGTCTCTTCTTCCTTGGCATTGCTGTTTCTCTTGTCCAGAAGCCCCTCCCCTCTCAGCAGAGCTTCTAAAGCTGTGGCCTCTGTGGGCGGGGCTTCTTTCTTGGGCATCAGCTCAGCTTCTGAAAGAGAGGAGGAAAAGAGAAAGACGGATGAAAGAGAGAAGGATAAAATAAGTGATATATGGCAAAATGTGTCAATATGGCCAAACTATAGGATTGTAAAAAGAACAGAACAAATGACCAGTGAATGCAGTTCCTCTCATGATGGCTTAACCATCAAAGTGTGTGTGTGTGTGTGTGTGTGTGTGTGTGTGTGTGTGTGTGTGCATGCGTGAAGGTCACTTGGGTGAGCTTTGTCTTGGATGCACCTGCCCTTCATACATTTATTCTACTGCACTGATCAGCCATCAGAGCTCATGAAAGGAGAAAGCCTCCAGGTGTTCAAGATAAAAGAGAGATACAGAGACAGAGCAAGAGACAGAAAAGGATAAGTAAAGAGATGAAAAGGGCTCCCTCCTTCTTTCCCATGTATGTTTTCGACCTCTCTAAATGTTTAATGTCTGCAGCTGTAACCATCAGGTATCTAACGCCTCCATGCTCACTGCTGCTCTAAAACAAAGCAAAGAAACATATGTGCTTCAAGTGCCTGGGTTTGTTGGTCTTTCTCTCTATTTCTCCCTTCTCTTTGTGTCTGGCTCGTTCAGTCGAGACACCCCTGTCCCATGGGAGTGCAGCTGAAAGAGTGCAGACTGTCACTCACACACTGATTGCACATGCTGAGCACCTCCTCTTACACTCACACCCCATTTCCAAGCGCTAATCAACCTCCAGAGTATACGGCAAAGACAAAGAGCCTAATCGAGGACAAATTCTTCAAAACACACCCCAATCAAAAAAGCAGACTGCCAGTCAGAGCTTCCTGAATTGAATTAAATTACTGGATTGCATTCACCAATCAGTGATTGTGGACAAAAAAAAAATATAATGTGGGTTCATTTAGCAGACATGGAGTTTAGCTTAAATTAACAATTCTAATATCGGGGTTAATTCCGAATTGTAAATCCATGTTTAATGGTGTAAAGGCTTGTGTAGAATTTGGATGTATGGCAGTAAAGAATGAAACCAAAAAACAATACAATGGAGTGATGAGAGGTTGGGTGGATGGATGGATGAGTGGGTGGATGGATGGATGGGTGGGTAGATGGACAGGTGCGTGAGTGGATAGAGGGATGCATGAATGGATGGCTGGGTGATGGTGGATGGGTTTGTGAATGGATAAATTGGAGGGAGGGTGGGTGGGTGGATGGATAAATGAGTGGATAGATGAATGGGTGGGAGAGTACATGGATGGATGAGATGTTGGGTAGATAGATGTGTGCAAAAAAGTAAAAATCAACATAGACTCGGCAACATTTACAGGATGTTTGTAAAATTACATAATTTCCTTATTTTTCTTTTTAACACACTGTTAAAAAATAACCTATTCTGTTTACACTAGTCTTAGTTAACTCACAAATATGTCTCCTACTGAACTTATATTCAAACTCTAAGCCTGCTCCAAAAACACACCAGTTTTTTACATTTGCTACACGGGAATACATCTCAGTGCTGGAGGGCGATGACACTGGCAGATCTCCAGGATCAGGCTTTAATTCATTGACGTGCACCTCAGGACAACAATCTGCAATGCCCTGATCAGCATGGGACCCTTAGCCTGGAACACTGCATCCACAGCACAGCCACTACATCTTCTTATTAAAGCACAGTCATGTTATCAATTACAAAGTTTCTATTTGCACTTACAGTATATTAACCAACTGAACTGAAGCCAGAACTGAACTGAAGCAGTGTAAAACTGGGGCACACTGATGAAACACAACTTTTTTTCCACATCTTATTAACCCTGTACAGCCTGAACCATGAAATTATTTCCAGAAAACTCAAATTCTTTTAAACTGGCATTTTTATTTCAGCTTCTGACCAATTACAAAAAAAGAAATTAAATAACACATATATTTATATGTCTTTAGTTTTGTATCATATTTGATACATCCTTAATCTACTGCTCACAGTATGTGGGTTAAACAAACAAAAACATACAGAACACAAACGTTATTATTTTAAACATTATTATTTAAATAGTAATAATCCATTTTCCCTTTCATGGGGGGTATCCAGCAATTTCTTTTTAATTTTGTACAACGTTTTATAATAAAAACTAAATGTGCTTTAATTAAAAATACTTTTTATAATTAAAAAAAGGTAAAAAGTGATTTTTATTAAAATGCATATATATGGTTTTCATAGGGAGAGCATAATGATGCTCTTGATAACTTATTTAACTATCACACTGATGATGATAAAAAGATCTTAAAATGTATCAAATATGATACACTGATATAACATTGCAGTGATAAACTTACCAACCTTCCCCTTTAGCTTCTCATTGTGCTTAAATACTGTCCAGTGTGGCTATTGTTTCAGCACTCAAACACTAATAATTCTCTGGAATCTCACAATATAGTCCTGTGTGACTTCACATGTTCTACTAGATATGTTATGCATTCTATCAGGATTTACAATCTAAATCTTCTTGGCTACATCTGTACCAGATGCTTGACATTCTGTTCCTACATATTTTCACATATGATATATAACATTAGATTGCTAACTGTTAGCAAACACATATCGCAGATTCCTCCTCTCTTATGTCTCACCCTGGACCCTGTGAATAGTTGGAGCAGCTGTTCTTTTTAAGTGAAAGCATTTGGAAAGTCATTTGTAGTCCTAAGGTGGCTGAAATAATTCTCTCCATTTAAATGGTCAGTGTGCATCAACCAAATGAACAGTCTTCATGTGTTTTACATTCAGCCCTATCACTTCTAACCACAGCGTCAGTCTGTCTTGGCTGTGCAGTGTAGATTTATGCAAACCTATGACAGCAGTTTTTTAGACTAGTTTTCAGTCTGCAGCCACCATCTGAAAGCACAAATGTGACCCTAATTCAATAAGTGACTATCTTAAGTACACTAGGCCTACAATTTTAAACCTGCTATCCGGAAATCCAGCGTGGAAGTTTACAAATGGTAGGGTTGTACTGCACTGTAATCTAGTCTTGTAGTTCTGGACTACACAGTATTATGAAAGCATATTTGTCAATCATTTGAAATTATACAGATACAGATATACTTTAATGATCCCTTGTGGGAAATTAGGTCCCAGCCTCTGCTGGCAGGGCAGCCGTTTAATACAGCGCCAACCTTTTATAATCCATAAATTATCATTTATAAAACCAATTATAATCCAAGACTAAATTTAATTCCTGTGGAGGAAACACTTTCATTCTATTTTGATGTGCCTTAGTATATACAGTACCAATAAAAGTTTGGACACACCTTCTGGACATTCAGTGTTTTTCATGATTTAAAAATGTTCTGCATTGTAGATTAATTCTAAAGTCATCTAAACTATGAATAAATACATACGTAATTATTTAGTAAACAAACAAGTAAACAAACCAGAATATGTTTATATGTTACATTCTTCACAGTAGGCACCTCTTGCTTAGATGCAGCTTTCTTGGCATTTTCTCAGTCAGCTTTATGAGGTAGTCACCTGGAATGGCTTTCAGTTAACAGCTGTGTCTTGTTAAGAGTTCATGACTTGCATTTCTTGCCTCTTAATGTGTTTGAGACATCAGTTGTGTGTCTACTTTGAAGTAAAATCTAAAATGTATTTTGGTTTGTTTAACACTTTTAAGTTTACTACATTATTACGTACTGTATGTGTTCATTCATAGTCTGGATGACTTCAGTGTTAATTTACAATGTAGGAACACAATTACAAAAATAAAACATTGAATGAGAAGGTGTGTCCAAACGGTACTGGTACTGTACATATTTGTGGTTTTCCAAAAAGACAAGACATTGAATGATTGGGGAAAAAATTGAATATGGACCTGTATGTATGCCCACACTACAATTACTATTATTATTTAATTTTATTTCTAAGTTTTTGCCAATTCTTATCCCCTTCCCAATGTAGTAGTAGCCAATTAGCCCATCCCCCTTGTTAGGACTCTCCCCATCACTTTGCACTGTCCCTGACTCTAGGAGGGTGAAGTCAAGCACAAGCCTCCTCCGCTGTGTCTGATACAGTCACCGTCTCTTTTCAAACTACCGCTGATACACCGTCACTGGGGAGCCAACGTGCTGGGAGGAAAGTGCAGGATTCCCAGCTCTGAATGGACCAATCAGTAGATGCCTGAGCCAGCGGACATTGCAATGTGAAAGTGATAGGGAGAGAGAGCGCCATCTACCCACCCAGAGAGAGCACTGCCAATTTTTGCTCTTTTGGGCCCCGGCTGTTGATGGCAAACAGCACAACTGGGATTCAAACTCGAGATCCTCTAGTCATAGTGTCAAGAGTCTTAGCCTGATGAGCCACTCGGGGCCCCATACTACAATCACTACCATTCAGCTATTTACGTAGCTTAAATATAGTTCTACAGTAGTTACTGAATAATACATCTTAAAAGAAGTAACGGAAGAGTAAGCCCAGGGTTTATGGGGTTAACACAGAGCAGAGTCCCATTAGAAAAGGACTTATTTGTGTTGAGTTCACTTAAAAATGCTGTAATGCTGGATGCCCTGGCATTTTAAGTAGCCTTTTCTGCATGTGGATTGTTGAATAGTGCTTGTGTTTATAGTGGCAAGGCTGGTCATACTCTTTCTTTTCTCCCTCTCTTGAAATGTAACGTACAGTAAGTGGACTTTAAAGCTTAGGGAGTTCTGCTCTAGCCAACACACTATGTCGCAGGGTGGCTCTGTTTACACAATGCAGGTCCGGTATCCTCACAGGTCTTATATGAAGTCTTGTTGACATATGCAATTCTGCAGAAGACAATCTGTCTGCAGGGTGTCATTCTTTGCTTGTGTGAGGCATTTGGAATCACTTGTTGGGGCTGAAAAGAGGCCTTCTAAGCTGCAGTATTAGATTGCTGGTGAGACCAAGAAAACAATAGAGTTGGCTTCAGTTAGACACAGACAGGTCTTTATTTGCCCTTATCAGTTCTCCTGCTGCCCTCTATCAACCCTCCCACCCCACCCTCAACCACCACCACCATCACCAAACCTTACTTACATTCTAATGCTGCATGGCCAAATGATTTAAGGGGCCCAGTCAGGGCACAGAGAGAGACACAGAAAGAGAGAGAGACAGAGAAAGGGTAATGAGAGCCAGATGGGGCCAGTGCTACATTCTCTGAATGACCATGAAGAAAAAGAAAGGAGAGAGAGAGAGAAAAAGAGGGCGAGAGAGGAGAAGGAAATATGAAGCCAAGGTGTACAGCGTGGGAGGGAGCTTGTGTATGTGTCTGTGTGGGAGAGACAGTGAAACCTTCTGTTATGCTCATACCAAGCCTGAGTTCACACAGTCGAAGCTGAGGGTCGATTGGGGGGTGCAATCGCCTCTTCTTTCTCCAGCAGCGGGCAGGATAAGTGTACATCTGACCAGTGGCCAATCCTGTAGTAGCACATAAGAGTGGTCAAAGCACTATGAAGGCTTATGTAAAAATAAATAAATAAACAAAAATTGGGCAACATTGATCACATTACGTAAAATATCCTCTACTGAACAAATGTAAATATAGCATATTTCTGCACATTTCACTTCTGAAGAATCCATGCAAACTTTGCTGTGTTTAAGTTTGATTATATATTTTTTTCTAATACTCAATAAATAAACAGTAACTGTGCATTTAAAATGTGCAGAAGTTTGTTCTGGGTAGAGGATCATTAGCATTATTTCATTACTTCATTATCATGGCCTTTAAACAGAGACCAGATATTTCCATAATATATTACAGTATAGTCTACATAGATTTATATTATTATTATTATTATTATTATAATTATTATTATTAGTAGTAGTAGTAGTAGTAGTAGTATACTATTATAATATATAAATATATTGTGATGCCAGTAAGTCATTGTGGAAACAAGCCCAAACATATTGCTTTCAGCTCGACCCTGTTTTGATATCATGCAGATAAACAAGACAAAACAGCCTCATTGTTCCACAGCTGAGCTAGCACTTTTTTCACCACTGGTCACAAGTTGTATTCTAATCTGTTCACTATAAGGGTCAGTATATAGCCCCACTTTTCATTTCCACACTCTCACCACTACGTAACTTACATAAAGTTATAACATTAAGAGAATACTTCTGAGTAGTTAATGGAGATGAGCAGTGAAGAATCTGAATACATTTAGTACAAACCGGATTCCAAAAAAGTTGGGACACTAAACAAATTGTGAATAAAAACTGAATGCAATGATGTGGAGATGGCAAATGTCAATA